>CM041780.1:136334089-136445004 GCA_023374045.1 Limonium bicolor | reverse complement strand
TATATCACTATTCATCTAAATTCAAGCTCTTCAAAACAAGACACAGTCATGGATATGTTTTGATAATTTTGAATAAACTATTTTTACATGTGTATGATGATACACTAAAATGATAATATGATTCATTAATTTTAATATTATGATTCATTAAAATTGATATTATCATCCATTAACTAATAAGTGGTGAATTAGATACAAATTTCGGAACCAATAAAAAATCATTATGTTTTGTAGTGTATTATTATTGTTTATGTTATATTTTAAACCTTATACGATGAATCATATATTTATTTCATACATGCAAATATTGTTTTGTGTTGTATTATTGTGCAAAAAAATTTATTTTATATGTTTGTGATGATACACTAAAATGAAGATATGATTCATTAATATTGATATTATGATTCATTAAAATTGGTATATGATTAATTAACTAATAAGTGATGAATTAAATAACAAACTCCAGAACCAATAAAATCCTATGGTTTTTTTAGTGTATTATTATGGTATTGTAATGTATTTTAAACCTTATATGGTGAATCATTGTTTTTCTTACATATCAAATATTGTTTTGTTTTGTATTATTGTTTAAAAAAATTTTTATTTTTATATGTTATTGATGATACACTAAAATTATGGTATGATTCATTAAATTTGATATTACAATTCATTGAAATTGGTATTATGATTCATAACTAATAAGTGGTGGATAGATAACAAACTTTGAAACAATGCTAATCATTATTGTTTTGTGGTGTATTATTAATGTTATATGGTGTATTTTAAACTGTATGTGGTGAATCATAAATATTGTTGATATATGTTGATATGTACATGTAACTAACATAATTTTTTAAACTTATCAAAACATATCCATGATTGGTCTTGTTTTAAAGAGCTTGAAATTTAGATAACAATGGTGCAAATATTTTTTATTTTGGACTTATGGTTAAAAGTTATAATCATTTATGACAATCAATGTTGTTTGTTTTTTTTATTTAAGAAAATCTATGAGTGTCGGTTTGTTCCCCTCTCCCCTTTAATATAATTTTGAAATGCTTAAAAAATGCTGACATGTACTTTCTTTTCCAGAGTGGCATGTGCTGCACCGAGTATGAATGAACGTCCCGCACATTCGCTGTCTGATCAGCTATTGCTGACACATAAGAGAACATTGTACATAAAAATCATCACCAATTACATACCATATCGTCGGGAGTGGATTCTGTCACGGACCGGATATTTCCGTCAAATTGACGGATTCAATATCCACCGTTAATAACAATGAACGACTCAGATTGAAAATGTAAATTAATCAGAAGGAGAGTACCCGAGGTGTTTGCACTATTTTGGAATTTATTCACCAAATTCATCGACGAGAGACTTCTTTATTTTTCTCATCAAATTTTTTACTCATCAATGGCAACGGGTGACAGACACCTATCCCGTGACAAATGTTTTTTTATCATCACGTAAAACAATAACTGAAAGATGTCTTATTTTGTTTTTATTTTTTTATTTGATGTCTCATCTTGAATATAAATTTATTTTTAAATGTTAGGATGTAATTATTTTGTCCTTTTTATAATATATATCTAATAATATAATTATTTATAAAATAATTCACTGCTTATATAAAAAAAATTACTTTACCATATTCATATAAACATATGATTATTAACTATTATTCATGTATATATATGATTATAAATATTATTTATTTAATTTGATAATATTTGTCGATGAACATATATTCCGACTAAAAAATTTTAAATGTTGAATTAATACAAAAACACTATAAGTTAAGTATTCATAATTTTTTTAGGAAAAAATTGAATAGAGATAGCTATATAATCTTATAATATTTATGTTGTTATAAATATATGCAAAAACTGGAGTATAACAATTCAAAATACATTAATCAATGAAAGAAAATTAAAAACTTGCTAATAAAATACTTCTAATGTTTATAGTGTTTCCTAAATTAAAAAAAGTGATGTATATATCATAAAAAATTAACCTAACCTTCAAGTTATAAGTTAATGTGCATACACAAAACCAAATGTTAATAAATGTGTAAAGAAGACACTCTAACAATTCAATTTATATCATTTCCAAACGTTTATAACCTTCTGTTTATCAATCAATCAAGTTCTATAAGCTGGAAAAATGGTATTAAACATTCTTATACACAATGACTCAATATATATGAACGGCCAAAGAAAAAGATGTATGACAGTCAGTGTCATATTGTCTATAATAGTGACGGACACAATTACATATGGTTGTGACATGTTTCTAATTATTAGTGTAAACGTTCATAAGCTAGCGTGGATATGTAAAAACCAAGATTATTGAGTATATAACATCTAACCCAACAACTCGTTATACCATTTCTAGACATTTATAGCCTTCAGTCTTTTTTCAATCAATCAAGCTCCATAAAATTGACAAATGCTTAGAAAATATTCTTATCAATCAACCAAGTATTGTGTTTCAGTTTTCAGTATTGAAGTACTCCACGAGCTTTGTAAACTAGATGCTACTACTACTACCTGTATAAACACTTTTATGTATATGTTGGAAAAGTTATGTATAATCTTGGCGTGTAAATGTTTAGATATAATAATAGAATCGTAGAAACGTGGAAACGGTTATATAAAAACGTGGAAACGTTTATATAAAAATGTGGAAACGTTTATATAAAACATGGAAATATTTATATAAACTCGTGGACACGTTACATAACGGTGGAAATGTTATACTTGATGTGGTATGGAAATGTGTCGTAGAAACGTTATATATAATTGAGGCATAGATTATAATTGTGTAAACGTATATATGTAATCCAAGTGTGGAAACGTTTATATATAAATCGTGGAAACGTTATATATAAATCGCGAAAACTATTGTCGCGTAGAAACATTCATATATAAGTATTGAAATGTTTATATGTAATCATGTCGTGGAAACGATATATATAATCATGGAATCGTGGAAACGTTTATATGTAATTGTGGCGTGGAAACGTTATAGATAATCATGAAATCGTAGAAACGTGGAAGGTTTAAAAAACACGTGGAAGCGTTATTTTGAATTTGTTGACTCCTTTATGTAAAATGTTGGAAACGTTATATATAATGTGGTGTGGAAATTTGTTAGTCAGTGACGACAATACAAAGTATAGAACAATTTCAAAATAGATTACCCTACACCTACACCCTAAAACCACCCTATGAAAGCTAAAAACGTCGAAGGCATTTTTAAGGTTTATGGTAACGGCCCTAAACCCTACACTACAAACCTTAAAAAAGTCGAGTTAGTGACGACAATACAAAGTATAGAACGGCTTAAAAATAGATTACCCTTCACCCACACCCTAAAAACCACCATAGGAAAGCTAAAAACGTCGAAGACATTTTCAGGGTTTTGTGTTCAGGGTTTAGGGTCTAACGACGATAAACCCTACACTACAAACCATAAAAAACTGTCGAGTGAGTGACAACAATAAAAAGTATAGAACGACTTCACTTCAAATAGATTACCCTACACCATACACCCTAAAAAACCACCCTAGGAAAGCTAAACGTGAAGACTTATTTTAGGATTTTCGTGGAGGGATGACCCTAAACCTTAATCCACAAACCCTAACACCTACCGAGTAATTAAAACGTTATAAAAATGTAAAATGAATCACAAAATGATCTAGCTAAATCGTCGAAGGTATTTAATCAATTCTCTAGATATATAGTTCTCTAGAAATATAAACTATCATAAAAGTATAATAATAGTAATTAATCATATATGTTTAATAATTGTATCTATTTACATTAAAATTGTTTATTACTATTTTTATTGATATTATTATTTATTAATTTTAATGGGTGATGTTACTACATATAAATATTTGGTTTTGTATTTTACTGTATAATATTTGTCGGCCTAATTTTATTAAAATAATTATATTTAATTAGTACCTAATTTTAGAATATTTTAATTACAAAGCTTGCTTTATGTACATTTCTTTTATTTTTTCATAAAATGTGATTTACGGTGGGACTAAATTGAAATACTTATTTCACCTAACTCCACTCACCGATAATAAATTCATCGTCAATATTTCTTCCTTGTTCACAGTGGGGTGACGTTTTTGATGCATCTGGTGATGAGTATAGGAAAAGAAAAAAAGTGACGTGACTCACTGACGGTTAAGATTATAATTTAGATCTGATATTGACGATCTAGATGTTGTCCGTTCCAGACGGAAATAAGTCCTCCGTCACAAAATCCCATCCGCATATGGTCACAAATTACATACCAAAAGAACGTTCACGAGGAAATCAGCCTCCTTAATTGTTTCAAAACATCCCCAGCTTCGGGTTAAGTACTAGAAAAGCTGCTATGATGAGACCTCACATTATCAGCGAATGAAGAATAGAACCGCAAATCATGGTTGAGCATGAGATCCACATGGAAGTAGAATCGCCATTTAATAAATTCACCCAGCTCTGTTTTGGTTAAATTTTTTGCAGCCTTTTATACCAGCTGTGTTGAGCTATTTTGTATATACCAATATATTGCGGAATAAAAACGCTAAGACTTACTCAATTCCCTAAAAATGTCAAAACAAATAACACTCGACTTTATAGTCAGATTATACCTTTAAAATTGTCAAACAATATCCGGCTCAACTGAGTCTGGTAATCGGAATGAGTACTCTACAATCTAAATCCTTAACAATGATCCATTGGAGGACAAGTTTGGTGCTAGCAGTCGCAGTAATTCCAGCTCCAATAGCATATATTTAAGTTGTTGCAGTTAAAAAGCTCATAGTTGGACTTTGGGGTGAGGCGACTGGTCCACCTTTTGGTGTGCACCAATTGTCTTCCCCTTTCTATTGGCGTTATGCTCCTGGCGTGGCTCCAACGCTGTTACTTTGAAAATTAGAGTGCTCAAAGCAAACCTAAGCTCGTATATATTAACACGAGATAACATCATAGGATTCTGGTCCTACTGTGTTGGCCCTCGGCATCAAAGTAATGATTAACAGTGGTAGTCGGGGACATTTGTATTTCATAGTCAGATGTGAAATTCTTAGATTCATGAAAGAGGAACAACTACGAAAGCATTTATCAATGATGTTTTCATTAATCTAGAACAAAAGTTGGGGGCTCGAAGACAATAAGATACCGTTCTAGTCTCAACCATAAACGATACCGACCAGTGATCGACGAATATTACTTTAAGAACACTTTCGGCACCTTATTAGAAATCAAAATTTTAGCTTCCGGGTCACTAGAAAAAAACCAACACTTCTTTCACCCTGATCAAATGTCATACGCCCACACCAAATCTCTACACCATGACCGGTTCTCGCTGCCAATCATAAACAGAAACTTTTCCCATCATATGGAAGAAATCGTAGGAGAATAGTCCTGCAAAACGCATGAAGCTAGAATCCTGGGGTGTGACCATATATCAATACAAGTTTCGTCCCTTCCTGCTTCTTAGGCTCGACCGCTGCCCCATTATCACCCTTAGAGCACATGTACTCAGGTAAAAACAGCAAAGACAAATCAAGCGATCAAATAGACTGACTTTTGTAACAACCGCCAAACTTGCTTACCTAAAAAGCATCGTTGAACGGATACAACTCCCTGAATGCACCATCACCGTTCGTCCATAATTAACACAATGGCTTTCAACTTCGCCAATGGTGGAAGTGCTTTAAAACTTCCCCAAACTCCTTTCTTCGCAACGATCCGTCCTCTTATCCGAAGTCCCAGGTAATTATTACAGTCAGTAACAACTTGAAAAATCCGTTTGCCAAAAACTCCGGTGCAAAAGGCAAATCCTCCATTGTAATGCCACTAGTCACGACTCTGCTGATAACCAGAAGAGCTTGAACAAGTTAATCAAGTTAGCTTATTCCCTTACAATCACACACATCACTTAAAATAGTTTCACTCATCATTTTTAGTCTTCATAATTTTTTCACCATCTATTTTTCAACCCGCTTCCTAAAAACTCGAATTTTTTTTTTGAACTAGTTTCTGTACAGAACCGCTATTCCACACAATCGAAAATCACACGAAACTCCGTATCTGCTGTAAGAAGTCCATCCACCTTGCCGCTGTTCATTCATTATACTACCAACAAAACCAAAACTGCATTGTTTCAACCATCATAAAGTAACCAGATATATACATATTTTTTACGAAGCAACAAACATGTCAATCCTTTGAGTAGAATACAGGATTTATTTCTCCATGGCCTTCTCTTATCTTCCTCTAAAAAACCTACACAAGGAAAAGCCACTTCTTCATTTACATCAACTACGGCATCCTGCAAACTCAACAAAGGTCCAGATGTTTCCACAGCGTAAAAACCAGTCTTCACCACCGGCATATTCCAGGGGCCTCTTCACGGCATAAAGCAAGCATTTGCTCGTACATTGAAGCATAGACGAATGCCCATAACTGCAGCAACAAGAAAAAGAAAAGAAAAAGCAAAATGGCTAAAACATACGGCAAAAGAAAGCATGTGGGAAGGGACAAGAGAGAATACACATGCCTCAACTTCCTTGACCACAAATTCATGAGAATGAGCCAGACAAGGGTTTCCATACGTCTCTGATGCGGAGCTAGTCCCATTCAGCCTGAACACACACACCCAATTAAGCTTCCCACACAGGACAGATTGTTTCATTCAGTCATAGTACTCTCAAGCAATCCATTTAATTTTCCAATCTATTTAGGACATACATAATCCTCATGTAATACTCCACAAGCCATAAGAAGCAATATGGTAAGGAACAATCAAAATATGAATTTGCAAGGGACAAATAAAAGGATGAGTACCAAACGACAATTCTAGAAGGTATGCCAACTTTTAAGAAGGAAGAGCATCTTACAGATCACTGTCTAGATATAGAGCGAAGTGATCACCACCCCCCATAGCAAGGAACTGTGGCGAACACAATGTGAAGTAACGATTCACCCCTACAAAACCACCAGAATTGGATTAAGAAAGATTGATTGTTCAAAGCAAAGGAACAAATTGAAAAACACTGGAAGACACTCTGATTCAGGCGACCGTAAATCATTTGACAAATTTTCTCATTGAACATGGTTTTCCCCATAGAGGTTACTTAAAGCACTGTCAAATACTTCAACTACAAGGATACATCTTAAATCAACACATGAAAAAGGCAATATACAACAAAATCAAAGAAATTTGGGAACATGTACAGAAGAGGGAACGCATTACCTGTTGGATGATATATTACAGGACGGCCAGGTGTATCGGTGAAGAGAAATGTGCTACTTGACCCCTACTCATATAAGTTCAAAAGACTCAATCGAGTAGCGAAAACCAACGTCCAAGTTGTTAACAAAACTGTTTTGATGCAGCAACAAATACCTGATACTTTCTTTGAGCTGGTTGTAGTGGGGTCTCGACCAAGCCACCAAAAACTGCACCTTTGCAGTCTCCAACCACCTAAAGAGGTTTTCACAAGACAAGAGCAAAGTTAGAGATGAGACATCATAACTGATGAGACCGAAATCTCATGATCATAAAGTTCAGATGGTTGGTTGATCTCTTATTCACTACTAAAACAAATACATAACAAAAATGCAGGACACACTGCATTGCCGTTGTTTGGATATGGATGATATGAAGATCATATTTGACATTCAATATTCACTTGCTTAAGCGGAAATGAATGATTTATAGAGAAGGCAGGAAGTCAGTAGGATGAGATTGATACCAGCAACTAGGCCCACTACAGAGCTTGCTTCTTCTATAAAGAGTCGAAAGTGATATCCCATGTCTCCATGTACTGCAAATATACATGCACAAATCAAATGAACAGCACCAATCCAACACTTCCACTTCTCTCAACTGAGCTAACTATACGTTCCATCAAAGGAAATTAAAAGAAAGAACTCCCATTTAATACAGGAAATCACCTGTAAAGCAGTACCCATTTCCTCCCAATGGCAAGACTTGGAAGGGAAACATAGAACGTTCCTGGTTTTCTCAGTAAGAAGCATCGAACGATCAGACATCTCAGGCAAATCAACCACGAGCAGACCCTCCTTTTCTTTACTCTTCATATCAAGTCTCGTGACACATCCATCACCATCAACAACTCCAATGTTTTTCTTCTCATCCCCCTATTCACTTCTTCGCCACCACTCTCCTTAGATCCTTGGCTGCTCCTGCTCAACCCACCAAACTTAACCGCGTACTTCATAGCTTTTCCAATAGACTGCTTTCCCCTAGAGAATAAACCTCTTTCTACCTCTTCCGGAATACCCAGGTTCAGGTCCATATATATTGGGTTTTGATTCTACTTCTGATCCGGAATCAGATCCCGCCGCTTCTGGCCCTTCTCCGTCATTGGGATCCGAAGGTGATAAAAGAGAAGTGAGGAAAGCCGTGAATGAGGAGGTATCAGGTCCCCCGCCGCTTTCAGCAGAGTGGTAGGACTTTCTTCTTCGTCAGATATTGATCCCAATCTCGGCGTGTCAGCTTCATCTTCTTCCTATAGAACAATAAAATAAAACCGGATAAGTGGGCATAAATCCAAATAGCAGGGTAACCCAAGGAACGGGACAATTTCCAGCTGACGAAATACAGTAATTTAACTGAAGTTTTCCTTGAGCTAGAAGCTCTTGAGATTGAAGACAATTTGTGATAGACAGACGCGTAAAGAGTGAGTGGGGGATGCTTACAGGGGGCGGAAAGGGGAGAGGGGAGGGCTTAGAGGGTTTATCAGAGATGGGATTAAGGATGACGGTGGTGATATCAGAGACGAAGTGCACTGCTTTGCTTGGCAACGAGCGCTTTCCCATTTCTACCTCTTAACTCCATCCGAAATCAAAAATCCATCGGGAAATGAAAACGAAAGGAATTCGATTGATCTTAATCCTCGAGAACACCTCGTAATCAGCTGATCCCGTTTCTTATAATACCTCTCTACTACACAGATAGGAGCTCGATTTCGTCGACCATTTCGCCCCCCGGTTCCTCGCCCACCGTTTCTCTGCTATTGCACTCTGACCCAGAATAAAATTAAAACAGAACGTAGCTGCTACCGTGATGGGGACAGAGAACCAGAAGGTAGAGGAAATTTACGTCGCGACGGATGATCGAATGTGCACTTTTTTCCACTGTTGTTTCGGGCCGAAGACATCTTAACCGCTTTGGGGACAACCAGGGGAGGGTTTTTGGGACAATTAGGAGAAAAGAGGA
Source organism: Limonium bicolor (assembly GCA_023374045.1). Classification (NCBI taxonomy): domain Eukaryota; kingdom Viridiplantae; phylum Streptophyta; class Magnoliopsida; order Caryophyllales; family Plumbaginaceae; genus Limonium; species Limonium bicolor. Next base: position 136,435,743 of record CM041780.1, on the reverse strand, counting down.
TACAAGCGGTTGAGTGGATAAGCCGCCACTTTACTTTTTCTTTCTTTTTCTTTTTCTTTTGCTTAGGACTGGGTTGGATAGTTTTCAGTCCCAATCGCCACATCGATGGTGATACTGGTTGTTCGCACTTTACGAATACGCAGGCTATGGAATCCATTCCGTCGCGTTTTTGTAACAGCTATGGGCCATTTTATTTTCTTTCTTCTAGGGCCGTTACAAGATGGGCCCCGAGTTGGAATGTTATGTAGGTCTTCCCCGCTAGCTAGCAGCTTTCAACAGCGGGACAAAGGGGATGAAGGGACCAAATTGCCCATTTAACTTTGCTAAACTACATAGGTGTAAAACATTTTTTTTAAACAATTTTAACACAAAATTTTATCCATGTCCCTTACTTTCGGTATCTGTCTCCAGTGCTGGGCGCTTTGATAACTAATGATATGTATTGGAGATAGATGAAGAGATGATGGACTCATTTTCATAAATTACAAGGTGGGCCTTAAGTTACAGATATATGTGTTGTAGGTTCCACCACCAATCTCACTTGATCTTCAGCTCATCAAAGTGAAGAAGATAAATGAACTTTGGGAGAAAATCCAAGGAATTATAAAAGACAAAACATGAAAACAAAACCAATAGTAATTTTGGAAATGACATGACCAACATATCCTTTGCTGGTGATGCATTAACAGTATACATACAACATAAGACACCATATGTTTTTTTTTTTGATAATTTGGGCATTAGCCTTATATTAATATAAAACAAATCTGACAAAGTCAGTCGAGTGAGCTAAAAACGGGCTCATTAAAACCTCCTTAGGCTTCCAGTGGGAAAAAGCCTAAGGAGAAAAGAGTACCCAGCCCCAGCCCCACCCCCATAATTACTACTTCGATTGGCTTTCAAAGTAGCTACCCCACAATTACATTGATTGGCTTTCAAAGATACCAATCCAGTATCCAGATTCTAACATAACACTTAAGACCCTCCTGCATCAACCTACATGCATATAGGTTAGACCAGCCCTTTTACCGAACTAACCAAACAAAAAACCCCCACCTCTTAGAGCAAGAAACCTTCCACGCCATCCTTGCTGTGACATCTGAGCCCTCCACCCAACGACTTTTCTTTTATTTGTTTCCTCCATCATAAGTGACTAAATTTCCTTATCCCCCAAAAGCATGGGAGAATTATGATGCATTCCCAAAACTATGTGCTCCTCAATTACTCATCTGAGATTTGATTTGTTCCATGATATTCATTTTGGTGAGGCTTGGATTTGGAACTTGACACCCCAATTGTAGAAGTAACTCGATGCACTCCCTGCTTCTGATTCTACGTTTATGATTTTACCCTGCTCATTCCTTGCTGGTGTCTTTGTCTTTCCTTTGATATCGATGAAGGTGGGGAGTTGTGGTCGAGTTCTACAACTCAACTTGTATCTTCTTCTCTTGCTGGGATCGTCTCAGATATATTATCCGTTACTTGTGTATTATACCCTAGTATTGATTTGCTTAGTGACTGACGAATCACTGGGTTATTCCCTGATTCTTCATTTAACCCGGTGGCAATTAAGTCACCATAGTCTTCTGACGCCTCCTGCGACAATCCCACTACCAATGGGCCCTGAACTGCTTTTCTCTTTGGATTAAGATTTCATGAGGGGGACACTCATTCATTTTGTTGGGAAATTAATCTAGGGGAATACTATTTTTGTAATTACTTCTCTCATGTATTATTATTATTATGTGCCACTTGGTTAACATTAACAAGTTTCTCATGCTTCCGCTCGTATTTCACTATAAATAGAAAGAAGGTAACAAGTGAGTCCCCATTTCCAGCACCTCACACATTCATATTTCCTGACTCTGAATCAAATTGAAATTTTGTTCGATCAAATCAAAAGAGAGAAGTGACAAAGGAGAACAATGGCAACGCTCCGAATTCCAGATTCCGTACCCAGCGCTGATGAAGATTGTGAACAGCTTCGCAAGGCCGTCGAAGGTCATCATCATTCTTTTTAGTGTTGATATATTTTTTGGCTGCATGTACTCGGCTTTGATTCGGTGTAAAGGATCTTGCGCTGAAACAGATTCTGAACCGCACCAGAATCCCAGATCATGTGAAATCTTATACTCGTTACCGGAGAGAATAAAATGAAGAAAAACAACGATATGGGAATGGATTTTTCTTTCTTTCATCGATTGTGCTCTCTAGCAATTTGCAGTCAGAATCGTTTCGCAATCGTAAATGCTCTCTTGTACGAAAGATGATTACAAATGCTTCTGTATTTATTTATCTATACAGGATGGGGAACTAATGAAAGCCTGGTCATATCAATCTTAGCACATAGAAACGCATACCAGCGGAAATCGATCCGTGCGACGTATAATGCCACTTACGGCGAAGATCTTCTCAAAATTCTCGATAAGGAACTCACCAGCGACTTTGAGGTGATCACACCACAATTTTTTGATCATTTTTGTCCAAAGTTCGTAATGAGGTTGAAACATTATTGGTGTCGTTTCGAGTTCATCTTCGTTTCAATTAATTTGATCATTTTTTAGGCCCAAATTCGTAATGAGGTTGAGACATTTTTGGTGTCGTTAATCGTAATGGTCCTGATTGTTTATCTATCATATTACAGAAAGCTGTGCATCTATGGACGCTGGATCCTCCAGAGCGAGATGCTTACCTTGCAAACGAGGCAATTAAGAAGAAACAATCAACAGACAGGGTACTTATTGAAATCGCCTGCACTCGTTCTTCAGAATGCCTTCTACAAGCTCGGCGGGCTTACCATGAAAAGTTCAAGAAATCCATCGAAGAAGACTTGGCTCAGCACACGACAGGAGATGTCCGCAAGGTAGTTAAGTATATTTCAATATTCGCTTTATTCTGTTGTTCTTTAACAATTGCACTGAAATGAGAATTGACTTTCTTTTTGTTGCATCAGCTCCTGGTTGCTCTTGTGACTGCTTTCCGGTACGAGGGACCTGAAGTGAACACATCCCTAGCTAAATCGGAAGCTAAGGCTCTCCACCAGAAAATCCAAGACAAACAATACGGAGATGACGAGGTGATCAGAATCCTAACCACAAGGAGCAAACCACAGCTCTCCGCCACACTCAACCATTACAACGACGACAACGGGAATCCCATCAACAAGTCTTTCTTCTATGTATCCTCAAAGTTCTTCAATATCATGCTTATGAGACATAGGAGTGATCAATCCATTTTCTCTTTGTGAATTTCTTCTGACCAGGATTTAAAGGCTGATCCAAAAGACGCGTTCCTTATTCTGCTAAGGACAACCACCAAGTGCTTAACCCGTCCTGAGAAGTACTTCGAGAAGCTTTTGCGTCTATCCATCAACAAGATGGGGACGGATGAGGCCGCTCTCACAAGAGTCATCACCACGAGGGCGGAAGTTGATTTGGGTCGTATCAAGGAGGAATATTACAGAAGGAACACTGTTAGTTTAAGCCACGCTATAGCAGGTGACACTCATGGCGACTATGAAGACATGCTTCTCGCTTTGCTTGGTGAGGCAGAATCCTGAAACAAACCCCCCCCCCCCCCCCCCCCCCAAAAAAAAAAAAAGATAAGTACGGCTTCTCCAAGACATACAGACCTACCTATTCGAAACTATATGGTAATAAATAATCTGAAAGAGAGAACAATCACTAGAGTCTACTTAATTTGAAACTAATGGTAATAAATAATCTGTTCACCCATTTGTTCATATATAGTAGTTTATTAGAGGATCATCAAAAACCATGCTTCATTTTGGTGCCAACAGTATCGCATTACCTAATGATGTATTACAAATACCAGCACTCAGTGTCCAGTGGTTTTCAAACTCCTACTCCTGTAATGTATGAAGATCGTACACAACCATGAATCATATGTATGATTTTGCTGTATGTATTACTAATAATTGTGTCTGGAACAGTAATATCTATAGTTCAGTGATTCACATGGCAAGGATGGTGATGAGTGGACCTCCACGTTAATCAATAAAGTGCAACTAGTGACTCTAGAAAGTAAGAGACAAGGAAAAAGCCTCTTTAAGCTAAGATCAGAGCATAGACGATAAAAGAAAGAAACACCAAACATGGTGAGCCTCGTAGTGCAATAATTACTTCCTGCGTAAATTATGGGTCCAAAAGTCTCAACAACACGTGCTCAGAGATAAGATAAATTTATTCTGAGTTTTTACAGTAGTCCTGACAGAACGTACTACAAATTACATTACAACAACAGAGGCCAAGCCTAGGCGATGAAAAATCCCCTCCGTGTCAAACATGGAAAGAAAGGAATTTTCCATGACATCACTGGGGAGTAATTCATCATATAAATAACACAGACAGGCTTAATACATATGTATAATACTCATGTATTAAGAGCTTATAAATGAAGAAATGTAGGGTAGGGATATACCCTATCGATAGATAGATTAAGAAACATGTTAGAAGTTTCAAGCAGTGTTACGTTTAGACCAATGAGATGCTACTCTCACCACCTGGTGGTTTGCGTACACCACCAAAGTAATCTCGTTGGGTTTCAACCTTACCACCACCACCACCAGAAAATATGTTGTTGCTGCTGCCGCTGATCTCCCTCATCTTGGCTTGGCTAAGAACCGGTTTCTCGGCTAAGTTGGGTGGAGGAGTTTTGTCATCACCCTTGAAGATGTTGTTGCTGCCTGTGTGAGCTCAGGTACTTTTGATTGTGTAATTTCTTTGTTGGTTTTCGGACTGATTGATGATCCTCCCCAAACAGATTGTTAGTCTGTCCACCAGCAGGCTGCAGCAGGAAAACGAGGACCACCCAGAAATAATTATCATCCCACCACATAGCAGCTTCAAATTCCAAAAGAATATTGATTCCAACCTAATTTCTTCACTCACTATGCAGGTACTCTACTGGGCTCACAATTAATTAATATGACATCTTTGTCACTTAGATGTGGCATGTTTACTCCTTTCTCAAAATCTTGAATTATGCAAATATGTTCAGAGATGGATCCATATAGATATCAACTGTTATGAATGAACTTATGCAACATTTATATTATATCTCAGTCACACACCAATCTGTATTGGAGTGACTAGTAAGTAATAAAAACAAATAATCAGTAATCTTACGTTAGAAACATTTACCGATGTACGGACATTTCTCGGTGCAGGCTGTTCTACATCCTTCCTCTCCTTCGTTTCCCTAGTACGAGCAGCAGCAGCCACTAATCGAGGAGAAGGGTTTTCAGCAGAAGAGCCAAAGATATTGTGCCCACTTAACTCCTTGCTCTTAGCACCTGAAATCTGTTTCTTATTACTCTTTGAATCCGACTCTCTTTGAAGATTTCCACTAAGTTCCCGCTGTTTAGCCACCTCAGGAATAGATGTTGGCTTTTTCGGAGTAACTTCCTCTTCAGTACTGAATGAGATTTGGCTTATGCCGTTCCGGGCTTGCTGTTACATATCACACGAACATAATGTTAGCATTCTCTGTGCGAGAACCAGGGAACATTACTCTATATAGTTAAAAGACCTGGAAGATATACCCTGAATCCAGTCTTGGTGGCAGTTCCGGCATTTGGTGTGGAGTCACCCCCATTATCAGCTGCAAATATTCCACTCCCAGTCATTTCCTTCATTTTATGTCCCGAGCAAGGTTTTCTGTGCACAGCTCTAATCAAGTTAGTTTGCCTATGGTGATTAACTAATGATTGAACAGCCTTCATAAGTAGCCCATAGTGTAACTACAAGATCATAGAGTGAAATAGCTAAAATTGGAAAGAACAGATGGGTGTACGAGTAAGTGTAGCAGTAGCAGCAGACTTGGACATTCAGATGGTGTAAAATTTCCCATGGAATTCAATCCACCATTAAACTGTTGAGCTAAGGTGATGCATTGCATTCCCTGCAGTACATAGCTCAGCAGATTTTATGGGATCGCAGTAAATAAGATTTGTGTATCTGGACCAGTTCAAGTGAAGGTGATAAGGTATCAGCGTTGTGGCTGAGCACCAGCCATGAGTATAGACAGTTTACACTGGTTAAAGCGGCTATTCCAGAAAGATGAACAAAGTTGATTTTAATGTTTACAGCAAGGCCAAGTCGTTCCCCATCTCAGAGAATTAAAACCCTGAATTTCTTTTAAATCATGATTAAGAAAGGGAAGTTGTGTGAACTCAGATAAGAATCAAATGCATCGATCCTTTAACATTTATCGAAAGTAAAACTGATCCGAGATTTCAGCAACCCAAGCTCAAATCGAAGGAAAAAAATCGGCTACGGGGATGAAAACTCCGTAGAATCCGTCCAAATCGAGCGCAATACAACAGAAAGCACCACATACAAGCAAAGACAACCGAGCTACTACTATTTATAATGAGCCAATCACATTACAAGGAGCCATGATAGGGTAGATAAAAGCAGAACGGAAATTTTACAACATTTTACCTTTTCATCAAGCTCTCGCTTTCTTCCTCAGTCACTTGACCCCCAAACACGACCTTCTTGATTCCATCGGACGGCTAAAAAATCACATTCGAAGACATCAGGGAAAAAAAGTTGAGGCGGATTTGAAAAGGCATTAGGAATTGGCAAGTGTGGACGAAGGAAAACCTGGTGAGACCGGACGTTCTGTGAACTCGCCGACGGCGTAGCCTGAGGCACTTCCGACCAAGAAAGGAGATCGGCGGTGGAGGCATTTGGTTTTCGAGCTGGCATTGCCCTCTCCATTCGCTGAATCTCTTTGGATGACCAATCTCTTGCTCTCTCTTTTATCTCCTTCGATGCTGAGAGACTGGGTGTGAAGAAGATGGGCAGTGTCCAGAGTGAATTTTCTCTCTGTGCTTCGGCACTTGCTCAAAAAGGACACCACTCTTTTTTTAAGATATTTTCTTCATCAAAACTAAAAGGAAATAGTTGGGGTTCAAAAAAACTAAAGGAAATAGAAGTAGCTAAGATGGTATTTTATATTTTGGGAAAATTCATAAGATATCTCAAAAAAATTTGTTAATTCACAAAAGACCATAGTTTTTAAAAAAGTTTTCAGATATCACAAAAAAAAATTTAATTCACCTAATACCATAAATTACGAATCTAAAACATTTTAAGACCAAAATACCCTACTTGTTACCACATAAATATTATTAATTCACAAAATACCATAAAATTTAATAAAATATATATTAAGAACAGTAAAAAATAATAAAAAAATTTAAGTTTATCAGTTTATTTGATAAAATTTTACACAATATAAAAAACAACACACAATTAATTAAATTTTTGAAAAATATAAAAAAACTAATATGTATATATCATTTAAAATAAAAAAATAAATAAAAAATAAAAACAAATAAGGGAATGATAACTCAAATTTTTTATAATAGTTTTTACTCAAAGTAATTTTAGTAATGTAAAATAGTATTATAAAAATAAAATATATATAAAGTGAATTACAAAATATTAAAATATCATTATATTACCGCTTTTGTCTATTTTTAATCAAATTTTTGGCTTATCTAATATATTATACTTTTTATAGTTCTTTAGAGATTCTTTTGTTATATATATATATATATATATGATATTTATAATTTTTCAATTTCAACCCAAATATAAGAGAAAGTTAATTTTGTTACTTACTTTTAAAAATATTTTTAATAATTTTTTTTGAATTAAAATATATAAAATGATATTATAAAAAATGTTAGACTATTATACTTATAACTATGTTTTTATTTTTTGTCAATTATTTAGCTTGCATATAGTATATAATAATTTTGTTTATAATATCACTTAAATATATATATGTTTAATTCAAAAATACAACACAAATTATTAAATATATTTTTATAAAGTAAGTAGCAAAAGTAACATCTTTTTATATATGGGTTAATATATATATATATATATATATATATATATATTATATATATAACGTGATATTATAATTTGTGTTTATTTTTGAATTAAACTTATATATATTAGTGATATTACAAAAAAATTATTATATACTATATGCAAGCTAAATAATTGACAAAAAATAAAACAATAGTTATGAGTATAATAGTCTAACATTTTTTATAATATCATTTTATATATTTTAATTCAAAACAAAAATTATTAAACATATTTTTAAAAAGTAAGTAACAAAATTAACTTTCTCTTATATGGGTTTAAATTGGAAAAATATAAATACCACATATATAACAAAATCTCTAAAGAATTATAAAAAGTGTAATATATTAGAGAAGCCAAAAACTGAATAAAAAATAGACAAAATCACTAGTATAATGGTTGTTTAATTTTTTGTAATTTATTATATATATATATTTAATTTTTATAATACTATTTTACATTACTAAAAATGTTTTGAGTAAAAGTATTATAAAAAATTTGAGTTATCATTTCCTTAATTTGTTTTTTTATTTATATTTATTTTTTAGATTTTAAATGATATATACATATTCTTTTTTTATATTTTTTAAAATTTTAATTAATTGTGTAGTTTTTTTATTTTATAAATTTTATCAAATAAAATGATAAACTTAATTTTCTATTTTTTTACTGTTCTTAATATATATATATATATATTTTATTAACTTTTATGGTATTTTGTGAATTAATAATATTTATGTTGTATCCTGTAAACTATGTTTATTAATAAGTAGGGATATTTTGGTTTTAAAATGTTTTAGGTTCGTAATTTGTGGTATCTGGTGAATTAAATCATTTTTTGTGGTATCTGAAAACTTTTTAAAAACTGTGGTCTTTTGTGAATTAACAAACTTTTTAGTGGTATCTTGTAAATTTTCTCTTATATTTTTTATGCCTCAGTTCTAAAATGTTGATAATTTTGTTTCCATTTTTTTCGAAAGAATAATTTTGTTTTCATTTTAAATTCATATAGTATAGTCTAGAAACCTAAACTAGTCCATATTTTTCCTATTGTTTAAAATCTTTTACTTGTTAAATGTACAAAATTTACATGATAATATATAGTTATTGATGAAGTCATGCAGATGGATCCATAAGAATAGTGTTTGATAGCTTTAATATAAAAAGGAAAATCGCCAAAATGAAAAAATAATCCAAAAGTCTTTACAATATGATAAGATTTTTTGTTTTCTAATATTTTTTGCTATTTTAATTATCTTGTGATGGGTGTAACTTTTTATCTGTCATACTCTTGGTTTTAAAATGCGTGATGCGCTCCGATGTGATTAAGCTCCATAAGTGATGTGTGATGCGCAAGGCGTCGATGCGAGCACATCCCGTTTGTGATGCGATGTTTATTAAAAATCACATCTAATTTTTGTAGACAACATTTTATATATATGAAGTAATATTATTACACAATGGAATAAAAACTTCCAAAAACAAGTCTAAAGTAATCAAGTGTCAAAGTATTCAATCCAAACAACATAAGAGAACAAAAACATCCAAACACAAGTATAAAGTATCAATCCACACAAGAGAATATAACTTTTAAATATAACAAACTTATGATTAGACTACATCTAGATATCGCCACATGAACCTATTGGATGTCATCAACACAAGATCAACTAAATCATCTTCAACATTAGGAGAGCCAATATCCTCTTCAAGTTCTTCCTCCTCATCACTCAAGTTCGACCTAGTATAAGTAGATGAAAAGCAACAATTTTTCCTTAGTGCTTGAAGGATTTTCTCTTCCCCTCCTTAATGATATAGTTTTTCTAGATTGGATCATTAACCCCTATGAGTCTCATAATCATATCATATCACCAATTGTACACAAGAAAGACATCAAGCATATACATAAGACTCATTCAAGCTTTAAGGTCATTTATGATGTTCTTGAGTTTTAGATTGCTTTAAACCCATCAATACGTGCATAGGGTCAAACTAGGTTGATATATGAGCATGTAGGAACAAACAGGAATAAATCAGACTTCAATGAAGAAATTATGGTAAAAACAAGCTCAAGGCGCATCGGGGCCACATCAGGCGCATCGGAGCGCATCACAGGCGCATCCAGAATAAACTCGCATTGCTGCCATGGATGCGTTTTGATGCTCACATCGCATCCAAAACGCAACCAAGGTCATACTTTAGTAATTTTTGTCAAGTTTTGATAACGGAATGTCTTCCTACACATGTTTAATATTAACCGACTTCACATGTTCTAGGAATAAAGCTTTAATGTTTCAATGTATATCTAAATGATACTAAGATATAAATAAAAACTACAATCAAATTTTATAAGAATGTAATTAATTATATTATCAAATATTACCCCTTTCAAAATAAAGTGTAATACTTATTTCCATCTTAACCTTGTCATCAAGAAAACTAATTACATTTCCATTTTTTCGATTGCATGTACTAAACGCGCCAACAACCAGCGCATGAAGAGATGGTCACCCAATTAAGACCTTGATCCAAGGAGAGGACCAATTTCTCTTTCAACTGACCATGTTCAACCAGGTCACACCAGCTAAGCCCTGGCCAGCTCCTTCATTGCATTGACCACGGCCTTACCACCATGGAAGCACTCATGAATTAGTAGACACATAGCTTTAAGTGAAGACACCCTCTATGTGCACACAAATACCCTAGCACCATCCCCCGAAACGTCTTAAGCATGAAAGTTTCGGAAGCAGCGAAAGAATACAAGAAAAAAGCATATCACTGGAGAAATGCGTTGATCAAGGAGCAGACCCCTATGAACGAAGGGAGTGGTTTGATACCCTTTAGCTCTTAGCTCTATGAATGAATAACAAGACATGATCAAAGAGGGTGACTGTAGAGCAGCAGCATTTCTCGTCATGGGATAGTCGTATGATTTCAGCACAAATTACACTCTAAAACTTAGTTTTTAAGTAATAATAAAAAATAAGTATACAACTAAAAAAATTAATTATTTTTACTATATAACTCAAATAAAATAGTAATTTACGTTATATTAAGATATTAAATGAACTAACACATTTATAATCAATTAAAATTTATTTTATGAAAATAAGAACATATGATTTAGTATTAATAAATTTTTCAAAAATTTTAAGGGAATAAGTGCCCCTGCAGTCCAAAGCGTCTACTATACAACAAGCGTACTTTTGACTTCTGACGTGGCATTTGTTATAACGTGGCCATATTTGTTTTCATGTCTAGTTCTTTTAAATTATATAAAATAAATCATTTTTAACTTCTCTAGTATTTAGAAAATATTTATTAATTTGTATTTAAAAAAATTCTGGCTTAAATATTTTCAAATACATTTGGATAAGGGATACCGTTGTTCAAACTTTTGAGCATTCTGAACTTTTTGTTCAGAAAAATTCTACAATGTTCTTGAATTTATTTTTTTTTATGTTCAAGTTTAGATATTCAAGTTTATGTGCATGTTTAGAAATATGAAAACTAGTTGTTCATTTTTTTGGACCATATGTTATACTAATGTTTATACAAATTTACACTAGTTGTTCATTAGATATTTTATAATAAACAATTTCAATATAATATACAATTTTTATTGGTGTGTCATTTTTAAACATTAGTTAATATTCATTTAGCAATACTTTTTATTCAACTTTTAAAAACCCTTTTGTTTATATTTATTTCATATTTTTTCCAATTTTTTTGTCAAGGTTTATATTCAAGATTAGTTGTTCATGGATAATTATATTATAAAGAATGTTAATATAATTTATCGTTTTTAGGTGGGTTGCCGTTTTTTATTCAAGTCTGTGTTTAGATACGCGATACTAGTCTGAATTGACTGTCTTGTTCACTATTTGCACATGTCGTCTGATTTCAATATATAACATAAACTATTTTTAAAATTTAAGTAAGTGTTGGAAATGATTCCTTACATGATAAACTTTTATGAAATTATTTTACCTTATATGTTTAATATTGAAGTGAAAAACCTATCATAAAACAAACATGAGAGTACTATATAATTAATATAAATATTAATATATATTATTTACAATTTAAATAAATACCAAAATGTTAAATAGAATATATATCTATAAATATTAATAAATATTTTTTAAATTTAAATAGATATTAGTATATATAAAATAGAACAAGTTTACATCACCAAATTTTTTTTCCATGCTTATAACCGAAGCATATAGTGCTCCAGGTTGTACGATCCTGATATAGTCACGACACTATGTAAACATGTTTCTAGTAACAACTAAAAAATCCCGTGCCAAACGCAAGATGAATAAACTACAACCTGAGCAAACCCAAACGCATATAGCAATAATTCTAAGAATTTCGCGTTTGTACTGTATTCTTTCTGTATGTGGGTTAAGTTGTGTTCATTTACCATTTCTCTACACTCTTTGGTATCATGGAGCCAAGAGACCGTACATAAATTTAGGATACCTATCCAAAACATGAAAACCATTGCATTGTTCAGCTTTTGTACTCTTCTTTCTTTTCAACTTACACCTTTAAACCTTTGCCTGGTACAGTTTTAAGCTATGAAACATCTATCTTTCCCCTATTGCCATGTATGTCAAGGGAACTCTCCCTAGAGACACAAATCCAAAAAATTGACAACAGTCTCCAATGGCATCACATAACTTGTTTAAATCATTAATGAAATCACATCACCTTTTTCCAATCCAGGACCCCATTCACACTAATGTCCCAAATGCGACAGATTCGCTCGACTAGGCAGCAACCTCTTCTCATCATCATCATCACCTCCATCATCAACAGTCACTTCAGTTCCACCATCAAGCTCAACTTTTGGTACTTAATCCGACTTTTCCCCTTCTTCTCCTCTTCCTCCACCGCCTGCAAACTCAACTCACTCCACCCTCTTTTACACTTCTCCGATCCTCCACGCCACCATCTTTATAGTCGTCATCACCGCCCTCTTCTATGAGCTCCATCTCTGAGTCAATCAGTATCTGCATTCTGACACGGTCTCTGTCCTTGGGGTAAGTTTTGTACAGTAAAGAGTATATTAAGACGCAAATGGTAATTGGGATCCCGATCGCCGTGTATAGTGCCTTTGACAACGAGATTGCATCCCTTCTGTTGGCTTCTGTGACGGCAGCCGACGAAGCTCCTGCTGAATTGGGCGCCGGTTTGTAGCCGTACATTCCCTGCGCTAGTACTCCGACTAATGGCGGAGCGAAGGACGCCAGTATACTCTCCAGGGATCTGTCCAGTGCATATATGCTCGTCCGGTGCTTCTCCGGTACAATCTCGGCAAATATTGGACTGTTTCAACGAAATACACATATTATATCTCTGATTGAGCATCAGCTGATTAGGAAGCAATCAGAAACAGAACAGGAAAATTATAATATTGTAGGGACAGTGGAGGAGATATCGTTACTTGTTAGTAGCTGGAGCATTCCAGGACGATAACAGCCCCATAACGAACAACACCGACCCATACGACCATCCAGTGGACTGTGGTGAGGTAAGACAAGCAAGAGAAGCGCTGACATTGGAGCAACCGATCCTGCACTGATCTGAGATAACACTATCCTCCCGCCATTAGGATAATGAACAGCGAGCCTATCTCCCATTTTCCCACCAAACAGTCCACCAATAGATGACCCCACAACAAACACAGTCATCAATAGGGCGGTTGTATCATGAGAGAATCCCACCAGTTCAAGCCACATCGGAAGGAAGGAAAGAGCCGACCACGGGAACGAACCTGAAACTCCTGTGCAATTAAGATCTGGAAGGTTGGGATCCTGATCACTGATTTGGCTTCCTTGAGAACCTCCTTGAATTCATCCATGAACGGTGATTTCACCGTTGCGGTTGTGGTGTGCTGCTGACCATTTTGTCGTCGGGAAATGTGGGTCTTGGGCGAGAGTCTGACTAGAATGCCGACGAGGATGCTGATTGTACCGATTAGAAGGAAGGAGACTCTCCATCCGGGTATTCCCATTACGGTGGTGGGTGCGATTAGGACGGAGCAGATGTTGCCCAGTATTGCCCCCACATTTCCAGTAAGGAAGAGCCATCCGAAGGCGGACCCACGGTTGTGGTCTTCGGTTGAATCGGCTACCAGAGATTGGATTGCTGGTGTCACCAATGCTAGCCCTATCCCATTTAAACCTCTTGAAACGGCGACCTGTATATTGTAGATGATTATCAATTACAAATTTGAGAGATTGAGATGGCTGGAGAGAGTGAACTAGGTGCGGTGTGTTCAGAATCCAATCTGGATCAATTTTCGATAGCAACTATTCCAGAAAACTGGTAACTGACCCGATATGCCGTAGATTCTAATAAAACAGTTCATTTAGATATCGGTAAATGGTCTTATAAAAACGAGGGAGCTTGACAGTTAATGGAAATCTGCACAGAGTTTCTATAACTACAGTATTTGATTCTATCATACCACGGCATATTTATTACTTCAGACCGAACCTGAAACGATCAATCAATTCCTAAAATGAGGCGACTTCAACACTTCACGCAGAACCGCAGATGCAATCCTATTTAAAGTTTTCAGCCATGTAAAAACGGGTTTTGATTTACGGCAATCAGAACCAATTTTTTTAAAAAATCACGAGACAAGAACAGAGGAGTCAAGGGGAGAGTTGACTGACTTGGAAGAAAGTGGTGGAGAAAGCCACGAGGAAGGTGGCAGCGGACCATAGGAGGCACCGAGGGCGATGACGTGTGCGCGATTGTGTCTGACTGCAAGATAGGCGGCGACCGGTAGCAGAGAGTCTGGACGATGGATCTAAAGAGAGTGAGGGATCCTAAGCGGGTCGGATCTGCGTGCAGAGCTGCCCCAACCTCCTTGTAGACTCCAGGGAGTAGCGACTCGTCGGGCTCTCTCCATTATACCGGCTAGATTAACCAGTACTAAAGTCAATGACTCCGATCTCACCGCCATCTTCTCTCGTCCTCCGTGCTCTTTTCCTGCGCAGGAGCTTTCACAGTGTCTTGCTTTCCATGGGCAAGAGGAGCAGAGTATACGCGCACGTACAGAGAGTTGACGGAGAAGAGAGGGCGTGATGGATGGTCTCACTGACTTGGGTCCGGTCCGGTCCGGACTTTTCTGCCGGAGACGTAAACCTATGGATTCAAAGTCAAACAAGAATGGGGGACAAGGACAAGCTGATTTTTGTATTATAGGCTGCGTTCTGGAGTGTATCATTTCTATGGTTGTTTTGTGGTATAAATGGGGTGGTCCCCATGTGGGACCCATGTGGATCCTACGTTCTACTCCAAATATACTGCACACATTAAAAAACCACAAACAGCCAGACCAAAACAACCCAAACAACCATGCCGAACAGAGCCTATGTAATATTCAATCTGAAACTGTTACATTGCGGTGACAGCATAAATTGTTTGTAATGACAAATTTCTGGCGGTTGATTCAGTTAATAATTAGAAAACTATTCAATATCTATTCTAAGGTTTTTAACTTTTATTAGCTATATAATACTATCCCGATAACGTACTATTTTACTTAGCATGCTTGGTGGTGATCTCCATTCGATATGTCTATTTTGCAGTTGTTTTGGTCAGATTGTTTTGTAGCTTTTTTATATGTGCATTATACTATTAAGTAGAACCTAAGACCCTGCAAGACTCACATAGGACCCACCCATTTTTAAGGCCACAAATATGCCATAAATATGCTATTAACTATGCCAAGTCGTAGTGGTAGTCTCTTCAATTTCTGGAGGCTTGAATTCCTAAAACTTAGACTACTTGTTCAAACTCATAAGAAGTTTACCAAGAACAAATAACGGGAGACATCTCAGATGTCCGGACCACGGTTTTCTCCGGAGAAAGAGGCATAACTATATTAAATAACGCTAGGACACAATTTGGAATATTATTTGTCCCTGAACATTTGGGCTACCCCTTTACCTATATTCACTAGGACATGGACATCGATATTGTCATCTCTTGAAATATATATATTGTCCACATTAGACTTCAACCTTACGATCTCAAGAACATCTTGAAGAACTATCTAACTTTCAGAGAAACATCCCCAACCCTTTAAGGTAGTTAATATATGTAAGGCAATTTGTGAACTCTTAATCTGTCCACTCCCAGCTGAGACACCAATGATAAACCAAGCTCTATGGCTTTAGCTTCGGCAACCGCGGGCTCCCATGTACTTTGCCAGCTTCAATCCCTGCAGCTAAAATTGACTTTTCTGGTGACTTGTAGATAGCTCCTATTCCATATCGCTCTCATCAACACTGCCATCAATGAAGATCTGAACTTTATAGCCCCTGGGTGGTGGTTGAGCTTCCTCATTCTGCCCAGTAAGAGTTGGTGATTAGCTGGCCATGGTAAGAAAATGGAGGGCTTGGTCCATCACTATATCAAAGCTCAAGTGCGCTGGTGGTTGAACTGACATCTGGCATACCAAAGCTTTAAGAGGAAGGAGACCAATGTATCCAATTGGCTTAGACTCCCATTTAGCCAGTCTTGGAGGGCTGAATCACTTCCATTTAATTTTTACCTTTCCAATGCAATATTTTTCCACCATCTTCTAGCAAAAGGGCAGTGAACGAAGACATGTGTCAGTGATTCTATCGCTCCATAGAGAGAGCATGTCACATCTTCCAGTTGATGTAAGTGCTTATGAAGCCTAGATCGACATGGAATGATGCCATGCATTAATTTCCAAGCAAAGAGTCTCACCCTAAGTGGGAGGTTGCATTTACGAACTTGCTTCATACCAATCCAATCCAATCCAATCTTGCTCTTATAAGAAGTGGATCCATTATTTCTTGTGTTGATAGAGGCTTCTAAGTGGTATGCTGATTTAACTACAAAATTTGCCATTCTTTGAAATGCTCCAGCACCACGAATATGGCCCATCCGAAGCAGTAAGGGTCCTCCTGGTGATAAGTTTAGCACCCTTTCTCGTGAAACCAATCTCTGATGATATTCTCCTTCTAAGATCTATTTGCCCATCAATAAGTAAGGTAATGCAAACGATAAATTTGACCTATTAAATACTAAGAAATAATCTCAGAAAATAATAAATCAAACGACCGTCAGGTTGCAAAAATCCCGGTTATTGTAGTAGAGTTTTATGGGAACCAGGTATCGAACCGTGGGACTATGTGATAATTATCTAGACTTAGCAAAGGTTATAAATTGAGGGGAATTTTGTTTTGTTCTAAACTGTGAATTATAATAAAGACAACAAGAATTTAAATAACAGCTAATAATTAAAATAACAAATATTAAAAGTGGTTGTGAATATGGAAGAATGGACTCTGGGTTCAGGTTTTACTCATTTGATTAATATTCTATTCTATTCTACCGGTTTATTAAGAATAATTTGGCAAAATTCCTTTTATAGTCTTTAGATTTAAATCCTAAATTATAATGACCTCGTTTACCAGAACATGCAAGGTTTGATATAAACTCAGGCAAAACACATGTAAACGGCTAGTTAAAAGGAATATAATTTTGCATCTGAAATACTAGATTTATTCAATCAGAATAAATTTTTCCACAGACATAACAATTAATATGACCTATCATTTATCACGGATCTGATCAAAATAGATTTCGTAAGGCAATTCAATAAACTCATGTAATTTATTAAAAGCGAGAGAATAACATTAATTGTATCAAATTATAATTAATTTAAACCGGTAAAATAAAGTGCACAATTAAAAAACTAATAATAACCATCTCCCAGAGTATAAATAATCTAACCGGACATGTTAAATAAATGAGCAGAGATAAGAGTAAAAGAAATCATCTGTTTCGCTGACTCCGAAGCTGCTCCGTTATTCTGACAGACCGGAATAGAATTGAGGCAGGTGATAATATATGGAAAATGGTGGGGCGTGAGTTTTGTGGTGGTGGTCGAGTGATTTGTGAATTGTAAATGGATGTGTACGTAAGTGAATTTGGAGAATGAATTTGTGAGTGTGTGAGTGTAGTACGTGTGGTGATGTTTTACGGGAGAAAGAAAATAAAATGGTGGTGGTGTCGAGTGAATTATGGGAAGATGGATGAAGTGGTGGATTCGTCGATGACTGGATCGTGGGTGAATGACTCGATGATTTTTAGCAAGAGAGTGTGGGTTTATATAGGCGGAGGATTTCAGAAACAGACAACGGAGAAGTGACAGATGAGCTAGTGAGTAGGTGCAGATCGTGAAGATTTGAGTCAGAGATTTCATCGGGCAGAGCAATTGATTGCAGAGCTAGTCACGCGTGCACAAATTAAGGTGGGCGACCGTCTGCAATTAATGAAGTAGCAGTTCGAATGCGGCGCCGGCGAAGAAGGAAGAAGAAACGCGAAGAAAACTTCTCCGCGTCGATTTAAGCCCCGTCCGCCTGTGGTACCGCCCAACAACAGGCGGTTGTACCTATTGCTTCCGCCTCCAAGACCGCCCAAGAGAGGCGGTAGTCCCTTGCTGTGGCCACCTCCAAGTCCGCCAGTTAACAGGCGGTAGCGTTGCCTGTGTCCGCCTCAAGACCGCCAGGCGGTTGTTGCTCTCACGTCCGCCCAGGAGAACTCGCCATATGAGGCGGTTGGTGATGTGATGTCCGCCCCGCGGTGGCATGTGTGGAGTCCGCAACTTATCAGGCGGACACGCCTATTGTGTCTGCGCGTGTCTTGTATTATATATATACATGAGTGTACTCCAATCTTGAATCGGCCCCAGATTCTTCGTTATAAGTCCGTTTTGGTCCCCGTTTGTTGCGTTGGAAAGTTCGTGAGGCGAACTATGCATTTCTGTCATCATTTCCTAATTTTATCATATAAATTGGAATTAGTTTCTACCCAAAGTAAGAGTTACAAAAAGCATAGGATAAGTGTGAGAAGGTGCGTAAAAAGTTACATAAAATAATGACCAAGCACCTATAAAACTATATAAATTTCACACTTATCAAATCACCCCACACTTAGCTCTTTGCTTGTCCTCAAGCAAAACTCTCAAACACGAGTTCAAGTCAAGCAATGAAACTCAACTCAAAAGGAAGGACACAGAAGAAAGATTACTAGTTTTACCAATACAGGGGCATTTTTCTTTTTCATAAAACAAGAAGTCATTCAAAGCTAATAATAGAGAAACAAAACCATAAGAACCTTGTCTTTAGCAATGAGCCAATCCACCTTTACATTCTCAAACCGTTAGAACGACAAGGGGCATGAAGTAAGATCTTATTCCATCATACCTTTCAATGCCACATACTCTTGATCCATAGAGAAGATTATTTTTTTTCATTTAGCACAATGATTGCCCATTTTCAATTAAGCGCTTTTAAGTTCTTTCACCACAGACTTTTCTCTCCACCCATGTAACGGTTTGGGTCAACTATCCCAGATCACAAGGACCTTAGGTAGCTAGGTGATGAGGCACCCCAAAGGACTTAATAACCAAGTGGACGAGGCCTGACTTTGGATCAGAATTAAAATTAAGCATGCTTAGGATCAGCGGAGTACCTTGCCTTGTTCTTTTTCCAACCATTTCAATCCAGACATTCCAAGGCTCAAGGCTAAAAACAGGGTTCAATGGTGAGTATTCTCAATCATTAAAGCATTCACAGAACATAGACTTCCTTTTAATCAGTTAAAACCAGAAAAAATTTAAAAATTTTGTACCCCATTATCAGCTAACCAATTATACTTCCTCTATGGCTTCCTTCCAAGTCGAGCAACACAGCAGGAGTCAAACAAATGCAAGAGAAAAGAGCTCAAAGATACACAAAAGATAAGCTACGAAGGAGGTTACCCCACCCCACACTTAGAGTGAAGCAATGTCCTCATTGCTGTGGAAGTATTAATATTGTGCAAGCAATCCAACGGGAAACAAAAGTAAGACATATAGTAGTTCAGAGGGGAGTATGTATAACAGTAAAGAGTGAAGAGGATTTAGAATACTCCCCAGAGTCCGTTCACGGTGTGTTGCACGGTTCACCCCACACTTGAGTTCAGCTGTAAAAATGCACCTGGAAAGAATATTCTAAACAGCCAGAAGAACTCAAGTTTTACTGTCTCATGCGCTGCCACTCCTTAATGAGTAAATAAGCAAATAGACTAATATCATTTTTTTTTTATTTTTTTTATCAAATTTATATATTAATATTAGACAAAGTATTGAAACACCAGAAAACTTGAAAGTGAATGTAAGCTCAAGAAATTGGGTAGAGAATTCTTCCTGTTATATGAAAATAAGTGGTGGGTTGCCTCCCACCAAGCTGCTCTGTTTTATAGTCTCAAGCTAGACTCATCAGTCCGATTAGGAGAAAGAGGAAGAGGAGTGGAAGGGGTCCCACAACTTCCTAGAACTAAGTTGCGCAGCTTTCGGAACTTATGCTTCAATCGCCATGGTAGAGACTCTTTTTTAGGTGGTGCCGACTCCGAAATAGGGGAAGAAAGATCCTGCTGTACCTGGACAAAAGAGACTCCAAGCAAATTAGTAGAAACATCAGCAGGACAGGTATACCTCTTCAGACGGGCCCCATTAACTTTGAAGGTTTCACCCTTCTTGTTATGCAGTTCGTAGGCTCCAAATGAAGTAACCCCTACCACCTTAAATGGTCCTGCCCAGTGAGATTTAAGCTTTCCTGGAAAATCTTCAATCTGGAATTGTAGAGGAGCACCCAATCTCCAACTTTGAAGTCACGTTCTGGATCATTTGATCGTGGAGCTTCTTGGTGCGTTCCTTGTAGATTCGAGCACTGTTGTAAGCTTTATCTCTTAGTCTTCAAGCTCAAAGCTTGTTTCTGCAAAATTTCTGTAGCCTTAGCTAGATTTTATTAACCAACAGCAGTATGTCAAAGTTCAGGGCCTTAAGTGCCCGTATGCCTTATGTTCCAACTCAACAGGTAGATGGCAAGATTTCCCATATACCAGCCTAAAAGGAGACATCCCGATGGGTGTCTTGAATGCTGTCCTGTAGGCCCATAGAGCGTCATCTAACCGTAGAGACCAGTCCTTCCTTGAAGAGTTTACTGTCTTTTGGAGAATCCACTTCAACTCTCGATTGGATACTTCAGCTTGTCCATTTGTTTGTGGGTGATATGGTAGTGCAACCTTATGACGTACTCCGTACTTAGCCAGCAAGGCATCGAATGAACGGTTGCAAAAATGTGATCCCCCATCACTGATAATTGCTCGTGGAACTCCGAAGCGAGTGAAGATGTGCTTTTTGATAAACTTGACCACGGTCTTTGAATCAGCATTCTGGCATGGTATGGCTTCAACCCACTTGGACACATAGTCCACTGCTACCAGAATGTATTGATAACCTTGTGAAGAGGGAAATGGCCCCATAAAATCGATACCCCAACAGTCAAAAAGTTCGACCTCCAAAATGCTTTGTTGAGGCATCTCATGTCGTCTTGAAGTATTGCCCATGCGCTGACAGCTATCACAACTAGCCACAAAGGTTTGGCAATCTTTATGTAATGTGGGCCAATAAAATCCGGATTCCAGAACTTTGGCTGCCGTCCGATGGGATCCATGATGGCCTCCAGCTTCTCTGGAGTGACAAAACTCCAGAACACTGGTACCTCATCATCAGAGAGACACCTGCGAATTAAGCTATCTGCACACACTCGAAACAAGTGAGGGTCCTCCCAGATATAATGGCGTGAGTCAGAAAGGAATTTCTTTTTCTGAGCATATGATAAATCATGAGGACAACTCCAGAAACAAGAAAATTAGCCATATCAGCATACCATGGCTCTTGCACCTTTTTCAAACTGAAGACGGCTTCATCTGGAAAAAATTCATTAATAGGAATACCGTCGTCAGGAGTTACCATCCTAGAGAGATGGTCAGCAACAACATTCAGTTTACCACTCTGTCCCTCACTTCTATATCGAATTCCTGTAAAAGAAGAATCCAACGTAGCAAGCGAGGCTTGGCCTCTTTCTTGGCAAACAAATATTTAAGAGCAGAGTGGTCAGTGTGGATAATCACTTTACTTCCCCATAAATATGATCGAAATCTATCTAAGGAGAAGACCACTGCCAGGAGCTCTTTCTCAGTTGTTGTGTAGTTTCTCTGGGCATCATCTAGAGTTTTGCTGGCATAAGCAATAACTCTCAACACCTTATCTTTCTTTTGGCACAGGGCTGCACCTACTGCAAAGTCACTAGCATCACACATAATTTAAATGGCAATGACCAGTCAGGAGAAACAACGATAGGGGCAGCTACCAATTTTTCCTTAATTAAATTAAAGGCAGAAATACAATCTTCAGAAAATATAAATGAAACATCTTTCATTAGCAATCAGTCAAAGGTTTAGCAATTTTAGAGAAGTCTTGAATAAACCTTCGATAAAAACCAGCATGCCCAAGAAACGATCTTACTTCCTTTACACAAGTGGGAGCTGGTAGCTTCTCTATCACTTCGACTTTTGCTTTGTCAACCTCAATCCCTTTAGCAGACACCTTGTGGCCGAGCACTATCCCATCCTTTACCATAAAATGGCATTTCTCCCAGTTGAGAACTAGGTTGGTCTCTTCGCACCGTCCAAGGATAAGATCAAGCTGTGCTAGACAAACATCAAAGTCAGAGCCATAGACAGAAAAATCGTCCATAAATACCTCTATACTCTGTTCAATGAAGTCTGCAAAGATGGCCTGCATGCAGCGCTGGAAAGTGGCAGGGGCATTACATAAACCAAAGGGCATTCTTTTGTATGCAAAGGTACCAAATGGACAAGTAAAGGTAGTCTTGTCCTGGTCCTCAGGTGCAATAGGAATTTGAAAGTACCCTGAAAAACCATCTAAAAAACAGTAATATTCCTGCCCAGCCAATCTCTCGAGCATTTGATCTATAAAGGGAGTGGGAAATGATCTTTCCTGGTGGCTGAATTTAAACGCCTATAATCTATACACACGCCATCCAGTGATCTTTCTTTGAGGAATGGACTCACCTTTGTCGTTTAGAACAGCTTCAAAACCTCCTTTCTTAGGAACTACTGTACAGGACTTACCCATGTGCTGTCTGATATAGGGTAAATGATCCCAGCGTCCAGAAGCTTCAACACCTCTGTCTTGACAACTTCCTTCATGTTAGGGTTGAGCCGACGCTGGGGTTGTCTGACAGGTTTGTAGTCTTCCTCCATATAGATACGATGTGTACAGAAGGCCGGGTTGATGCCTTTGATATCAGCTAGAGTCCATCCGATGGCTCTCTTATGTCTTCTCAGAACTCAAGTAACCTGCTTTCTTGCCCAGAAGTCAAAGAAGATGAAACAATGACAGGCAAATAATTATCATTAGCTAAAAAGCAGTACTTGAGATTAGAGGGGAGCTCCTTAAGCTCAAGTACTGGAGGTTGCTCTATAGAAGGAACAGGTCTTTGGATTTCTTTATCAAGTCTCTCCAAAGGAGGGCGATAGGCTTGAAAACCTGGTTTTCCTCTCTCTACATGTGCTAGAGCTGTATTAACATCCATATTAAGAGTTTTATCCTCAACAGAAGATATAAGAACATGTTCTAAAGGTTCAAAATCTGAAAAGTAGAAGAAAGTATAGAATAAATCTCATCATCAGTAGAAAGTTCACATACCTCGCCATCCTCATCTTGTATACTTACCGACATAACTGAATGAGCTGAAGTAGAACTTAACTTCATCATCTTTTTCATATCAAACTCTATCTTCTCATCTCCGTACCTCAAGGTGATTCTGCCATCATGCACGTCAATGACCGCCTTGGCAGTACTCAGAAAGGACGACCCAAAATGAGTGGGACTTCCACATCATCATCTATGTCTAAAACAACAAAATCCGCAGGAAAGATGAAGCGGTCAACTCCCACTACAAGATCTCGCACAATTCCCATCGGTTTTATCTCGGATCTGTCGGCCAGCTGGAGTTTAAAAGGGACTGGGTGAAGCTCTCCTCCTTTTACCTTCAAGAAGGTTGCATATGGCATGATGTTGATGCTTGCACCCAGGTCACACAGGCCACTTCCACAATCTATATCTCCGATAAAGCAGGGAACAATAGGGGTGCCCGGATCCTTCTGTTTGGGGGAAGTGCTCGAAGTAACGCCGTAAGCACTCTTCTGTAAGGTGGACAGTCTCCTTGTCCTGCTTCTTCTTCCTCTTTGTCACGAGATCCTTCAAAAATTTTGCATAATTGGCATCTCCTGTAAAGCATCAATTAAAGGTATATCGATAGTCAGTTTCTTGAATATACTTAAGAATTTATTGAACTGCTCATCTAACACTTCTTTTTCATCCTATTTGGAAATGGAAGTTCTATTCTTAGGAGTAGAAGAAGGTACATCAATTTGAATAGAAGATGGAGAAGGGGAAGAATTGATTGGAGCCTGTATCTCCTCAGAAACTACCACTGGTGGGACCGAAGGTTCTGATGATTTATTAGAATGGTGATCTTTTCACCGGTTTGTTTGCAGTCACTTGCTCTTGATTATTTCCCAGCTGCTTGCCACTTCTTAATGTCACGGCTGCACTGAGCTCATCCTCAGGTTGGATTCCGAGGATGTACCACAGTTGCAGATCCTTAAGGCCTTGGCCGTCTCTCTCGGATTCTGCTGAGGTTGTGATGGAAATGAGCCTGGCTGCCTTTGATGCTGGTTGTTAAGTAGCTGGTTCATCTGCTGCTCCAGATTTCTCTGGCTATCCATCAAGGATTGGTTGAGAGTTTGTTGTTCCTTCTGGTTGGTAGCCATGGAAGTAATTATATCTTGGAGCCTCTCCATCTTTTCATCAGAAGCTGACTTGGCAGGTGGCTGGTAGGAATTCTGGCCCTGTCCCATCTGCATCTGAGGACGGCCTTGGTTGTATGGTTGCCTCGAGAAGCCTGGGGGACCCTGCGCATTACTTTGTAAAAGATTAGAATTTAAAGCATTGTTGGGATTACCATACCTGAGATTTGGATGTTGATTTCGGTTCCAGGGTGTTGTTGGTAATTCCCTTGTCCTACAAAGTTGGCTTCTTCAGCAATCCGTATCTCCTCCAGATAAGGGCATACTTCAAACGAGTGGTCACCACCACAATGAGAGCACAGAGGCTCAGATGAGGATGAAGAAGCTATCCTCTTTACCTGCTGAGAAGGCTGACCATTAATTAGAAAATCGTCAAATCTTTTTACTAGTGAGCTTACCAGTGTGGATTGTTGAGCTTGTGACTCTGCCATCTGCTCCATCCAAGGATCTATATTCCTTGCACCTTTGGCACCCATAGTCATAGTCCTGCCACCTTCGGTGCCCCACTGACGAACCTCTTCAATGTACGTCTCCATGGCCGCCATGAAATCATTGCCGGATCGGTTGAGGATGTTTCCTCCCAAAGCTGATCTAACTTCGGCTTGATGTATATGCTGCAATCCATTAAAGAACGTCATAGCTATACAAGTGAGTCTTGTCCGTGATGAGGACACTGTCGGAGCATCTCTTTAAAACGATCCCAAGCTTCACAGATAGTTTCAGCACCTCCCTGTTTAAAAGCAAGTAAAGCAGCAACCAAATTCCTAGTTCTAGAAATAGGATAATATTTTTCATAGAACCTGGTTGTCATCTCCTCCCAACTAGTGATAATACCAGAGGGAAGACAGTAGAACCATTTCATTGCTTCACCAGTGAGGCTGCTAGGAAATAAACTCATTCTAGCATACTCCAGGAGACTATCTGAGCACCCAATTTGATCAATATTTATTAGGAATCGGTTGACATGATCTAGGGCGTCGTTGGGGTTGGAACCGTCAAATGTGCCTGAGGGCATCTCTCGTATGACTTTGTTCTGATGTGATGGCTTCAGATCCTTCCATTCCTTCATTAATTCAGGTGGTAGCGTAGGAAGAGCTACTGGGCTTCTTCTTGGAATGGCCGCTGGTCTGCTAAATTGTCTCATTGCTTGGCTACCGTTTGTAGGAGTTGCCATTTGTATTTCTCTTTGGAACCTCTGTTGGCGTCTGGCTAGCTGAGCGGTACGTTCGATTTCCGGGTCAAGGATTCTATCCCAGTCGAGATGAGTGTCTGACCAAGAACGGGTGTACACCATTAATTTCTGCAAAAGAGAAGACAAAACTCCACAAAAGTTTGCAACAGAGTAAAATGAAATAAAGTAGTATAGCTAAATAAAGAAAATTAACTTAAAATTAGGAACTAAATAAAAAATAGATAGATCATAATAATAATAATAATATTTTTTATTTTTTTATTTTTTTTAATTAATAATAACCCAAGCTAAGGACTAGACAGGAGTCTAGTCCCCGGCAACGGCGCCAATTTGCAAACGATAAATTTGACCTATTAAATACTAAGAAATAATCTCAGAAAATAATAAATCAAACGAACGTCAGGTTGCAAAAATCCCGGTTATTGTAGTAGAGTTTATGGGAACCAGGTATCGAACCGTGGGACTATGTGATAATTATCTAGACTTAGCAAAGGTTATAAATTGAGGGGGAATTTGTTTTGTTCTAAACTGTGAATTATAAATAAGACAACAGAATTTAAATAACAGCTAATAATAAAAACAGAATATTAAAAGTGGTTGTGAATATGGAAGAATGGACTCTGGGTTCAGGTTTTACTCGTTTGATTAATTATGCTATTCTACCGGTTTAATTAAGAATAATTTGGCAAATTCCTTTTATAGTCTTTAGATTTAAATCCTAAATTCTAATGACCTCGTTTACCAGAACATGCAAGGTTTGATATAAACTCAGGCAAAACACATGTAAACGGCTAGTTAAAAGGAATATATTTTGCATCTGAAATACTAGATTTATTCAATCAGAATAAATTTTTCCACAGACATAACAATTAATATGACCTATCTATTTATCACGGATCTGATCAAAATAGATTTCGTAAAGCAATTTAATAAACTCATGTAATTTATTAAAAGCGAGAGAATAACATTAATTGTATCAAATTATAATTTTTAAACCGGTAAAATAAAGTGCACAATTAAAACAAACTAATAATAACCATCTCCCAGAGTATAAATAATCTAACCGGACATGTTAAATAAATGAGCAGAGATAAGAGTAAAAGAAATCATCTGTTTCGCTGACTCCGAAGCTGCTCCGTTATTCTGACAGACCGGAATAGAATTGAGGCAGGTGATAATAATATGAAAATGGTGGGGTGGTGTGAGTTGTGTGGTGGTGGTCGAGTGATTTTGGATTGTAAATGGATGTGTACGTAAGTGAATTGGAGAATGAATTTGTGAGTGTGTGAGTGTATACTGTGGTGATGTTTTACGGGAGAAAGAAATTGTGGTATGTGAGTGCAAGGGAGTGAATGTTGTTGGTGGAAATGTGTGTCGAGTGAATATGGAGAAGATGGATGAAGTGGTGGATTCGTCGATGACTTGATCGTGGGTGAATGACTCGATGATTTTTAGCAAGGAGAGTGTGGGTTTATATAGGCGGAGGATTTCAGAAACAGACAACGGAGAAGTGACAGATGAGCTAGTGAGTAGGTGCAGATCGGTGAAGATTTGAGTAAGAGATTTCATCGGGCAGAGCAATTGATTGCAGAGCTAGTCACGCGTGCACAAATTAAGGTGGGCGACCGTCTGCAATTAATGAAGTAGCAGTTCGAATGCGGCGCCGGCGAAGAAGGAAGAAGACGCGCGAAGAAAAACTTCTCCGCGTCGGATTTAAGCCCCGTCCGCCTGTGGTACCGCCCACAACAGGCGGTTGTACCTATTGCTTCCGCCTCCAAAGACCGCCCACAGAGAGCGGTAGTCCCCTTGCTGTGTCCGCCTCCAAGTCCGCCAGTGGTTAACAGGCGGTAGCGTTGCTGTGTCCGCCTCCAAGTCCGCCAGGCGGTTGTTGCTCTCACGTCCGCCCAGGAGAACTCGCATATGAGGCGGTTGGTGATGGTGATGTCCGCCCCGCGGTGGCATGTGTGGAGTCCGCAACTTATCAGGCGGACACGCCTATTGTGTCTGCGCGTGTCTTGTATTATATATATACATGAGTGTACTCCAATCTTGAATCGGCCCCAGATTCTTCGTTATAAGTCCTTTGGTCCCCGTTTGTTGCGTTGGAAAGTTCGTGAGGCGAACTATGCATTTCTGTCATCATTTCCTAATTTATCATATAAATTGGAATTAGTTTCTACCCAAAGTAAGAGTTACAAAAAGCATAGGATAAGTGTGAGAAGGTGCGTAAAAAGTTACATAAAATAATGACCAAGCACCTATAAAACTATATAAATTTCACTTATCAGGTAACACTTCCAGATTGCTAAATATGGACCGGTAGAGACCACAACCACGGTCTACCACCTGCTTTCCCTATGCTTCATCTATCAGTTATCCTAAGTGATTCTCCATTTCCAATAATTCTTCTTGCCCCTTCCCTAAGCAGGTAAAATTGTGTTATGTAAAGATCGTCAGATAGAACTGGCCGCATACCAATTTGGCCCGAAGATTATCACAATCTTTGAAGTATTGGCCTTCAGAATTTGGGAAACCGGAAGATTAGGATGTTGAAGCACTCTCCATGATATCATGCAAGTAGTGAGAGTTGAATGATTTTAGATAATGAAAGCCACAACCCCATTTGTCTAGACTTTTGCATATAGAATTCCAGCTTTCTAGCACATCCCTTTCTTAGCTACAGAGCCCATCCACCAGAAGCTCCTATTTGCTTTTTGAATCTCCTCAATAGCCCTTATGGGAGTTTCATAACAGTCATAACATAGAATGGTATTGCATGAAGCATTGACTGGATCAGGATATTTCTTTCCGCCTACGAGACGTGCATTGCCATCTCAAAATCTGCTGATAAACCCGGCTCTGATGTAGTTTGAAATTATGCTTCTTATTCCTTTTTTAGAGCTTGGAAATCTAAGATAAATGCTTAGGTCATTGACCTCTTCGATCCCTTAAAATGGTTGAGATTTGAGCTTTTATAGTGTTCAGCAAACCTACAAAGAATTCTAGGGCTGATTTGTTCAGGTTAATGCTTTGGCCTGATTCATCATGGAAGTCTAAGATTAGGTCCCACATTCTTTATGTATTAACAGAATTTACTTTGCCAAAAACTAGGCAATCATCCACAAAGAAGAGGATCATTACTTCAAATCCCAGGTTCCTATTGGTGAAACCATGCATAGCTCTATCACTTGAGCAATGTTAAGACTTGAGGACAGAGTTTCCATACAACAACAAAAGAGAGGGGGTGAGTAGGTCTCCTTGCCTCAGTCCTCTTGCGGGAAGAAAGTTATTTCTGGGGTACCATTAATCAAGACAGACATCAATGCAGTAGATACATTTCCTCACCAAGTTTATCCAGTTTGCATGGAAGCCCGTGCTTTTAAGAACATCCTGGATAAAATTCATTCAACTCTATCATAGGCTTTTGCCATATCGACCTTCAGAGCAAAGTAGCCTTTATGGGTGGCCTTTGAAGACTTCATAGAGTGGAGAAGCTCATGTGCCATAATGATGTTATAAAAATCAGTTACCCAGGCACAAATACTCCTTGATTAGCCGATATAACCTTATCCATCACCTCCCTGGCTCGATTCTCCCACACTTTGGAGATAATTCGGTATTATAGTGTTTCATAGTGAATACCCTAAACCTTATGTGTTAATTAATTATGTAATTATGATTTTCTAAGGCTAATAAGCCCTTAAGAACATTGGTGAAGAAATTAAAACCAAAAGAAAGAGTAAAACGTGTAAAAGTCACAAAATGTAAAAACACGTATTAAATTATCTTAGGAGGTGTATGACCTCAGTTAGGGTCCAGATGGATTCCTAAGCTTAATTATGCCTAAATAATATGTGGGAACAATTCCTGAAGAAAATGGATCCAAATAATGGATTAAAAACTCAAACGAGCTTTAAGTACGCTTTCCGAGACAACCTAAAAACGTGACTTTAAGTGGTCAAACAACCAGTAAAAATTATAGTTGACTATATAACTATAATTAAATATTAAAAGAAGCTTAAGAACCATTAAAATTAAAGAAATGAGAAAAATCAAAAAAACGGGTCCGGTTAGTGAATAGTGCCAAACCGGGAAATTTAGGAGTAGTGTTTCTTACGAAAAACGAAAATGCCCTTCCCTCACTAATTATGGCGGGTCCAGCACACCTCTCCGACACTTAACTAGCTAGTTTGTTAAAAGAACAAAAGTGAAAAAGTAAAAGTACAAAAGTACCTTTATTCTCCCTCTCCTCTGACTTTTCATTTCCCTCCCCCCTTCACTCACATTTTTTTCCTTTTCCATTCCTCCCAGCCGTTCCACCTCCCTTTCTTCTTCAACCTCACACAGCTCAAGCTTTTCCATGGCTTCCTCTCCTTTCTTTGTTTGCCCAAGCTTTTACCAAGCTCTAAACACAAAAATGATTACATATTCTTCTTCGCTCATCAAGGGCTATCTTTCCCTCTTTTCCAAATCTCAAATGTTGAAGTTGACCTCCGTGTGTATAGCCCATTTGAAGAGAAAATCAGATTTTAAGGAGCTAGAACATTCTCTTTGCTTTAGGTAAGAAAATTCAAAGAAATTCCATCTTTTCTTCACTTCTTCTTGTAGCCGATTTTTTCCCTCTTGATACCTTGTTTTCTTTCTTGGTTTGGTCTTTTTTTCAAGTTTCTAATGGTGGTTGGAACCCTCCTTTGATTCATGGTTGAGAGCCATTCTAGAACTCCAAGGTAAAACCCTAACTTAGTGTTTTAAGCACTTCCATTGAATTCTAGAGTTATTCCAAGGGGTTTAAGAGTTTAATTAGTGTTTATTGTGCTCCCTTGGGTATTGGTCTAGTGTGTTGGGAAATGGCAATGCCCCATGATCGATTTCAATCAAGAGATAGAAGAGGAGAAAATTGGAAAAAGGAACTTGTGAGCTTAAGGTAAGAAATTTACCTTAATGTATATCCTATATGTTTTAAAATTTGGGGATGAGAATTTAAATAATGAAACCAAAATTGAGTTGAAAATGTGTTTTGTGATTGGAAGAGAGAATTGTTAGTTATGTTCTATGCATTGTGAAGTAATGCTTGAGTTAAGGGCTTTGAAGCCAAGTAATGTAAGATTGTGTATTATTATGTGGTGATTGGCGAGTTGTGAATGAGATTGTGTGCTGTTAGAACCCACTAAGGGTTTGGTTAGTTTGAATTGTGAATGTTTTGGGACTAGGTGATGTAGACAATAATTTGGATAAGTTAGTTTTATAAACGAAGTTATGGTGAAATTTCTGTAGAATGGAGGTATTTAAGAGTGACTTTATTGAGTTTGAATAACCTAGGGGTTAACTAGGAGTTAATGGTGATTGAATTGAGTTGACTACTCACCTTGAGGTGTTAATGGAAGGATGGTGTGGAGTTATGCAAAATCTGTAGCAAAATGGTATAAGGTTGTTTTGGAATAGCTAGAAAAGGACTAGAGTGTAAGACTTTGAAAATAAGAGTGAACTTGAGTAATGAAGATGCATTTGTCATGGAAGAATTTGGAATGGTCAAATGGATTGAGAATAAGGTAAAAGCTGTCAAGGGAACATTGTTAATGCCCTAGTGTGCATAAGTGTTGAAAATGGGAGTAGAAATGTGTAGAAATGAACAAGAATTGGATGATGAGTTGAGCAATGATTTAAGGAGGTTTTAAGAGTTGTTAAGGTGTTTTAACATGTTAGAAAACATGTGGAAGGATTAGAGGAAGATTGGGTATGAAATAGAGGTTGAAATGGAGTTGAAAAATATACATTTAGCAGCTTTTTAGCAGGGTCCGGGACTTGGTCCTTGGACAAAGTCCCAGACCACACATAAAAGCATGCCGAGAGCACCTAGCCAGATCTGGTCCGGGACTTAAGAGATGGACAAGGTCCCGAACCACCTTACAAAATCAGCCGAAAGTTTAGCCTTGAGTTGGTCCGGGACTTAGGGGCCGGACCAAGTCCCAGACCTCCCCTAGAAATGCACCGTGATGTTTTAAAGGCCTTAAAAGATGGGGATTGATTGGTAATGGTTTTAGATGATGTTTAGGACTTGTTTGGTGACAAGTAAAGGTCCTAAGAAGTATAAACAAGTGCTAGAAGTGAATGAGGAAGTTGAGAACTTAAGGACACTTGAGCAAAATTAAGAGTGACGGGATAACGGGGTTAAGTACGGGAGCAATAGTAGCTTACATACGTTTGATCATGATGTTAATAAAAACATTTGAAATGATAGCAGTTGTACGAGAATTAACTGAGGAGCGTGAGACGACGCGTTAAAGTAATTCCTTGGTGACAGGTGGTATGTTTTCTTACAACCTGTGTCCTGTCGAATTATACTCTGCTTGTGTGTTTGTGTGTTTTATGGATTTTTACGACCTTTAATATAAGGCATGTAATGAGTTTACAGTATTTAATTATTTGAGGTTTGTTCCCGATATCATCTAACCTTGTGAGTGTGCTAATCCTGTTAGCTAATCAACTCTAGGATCACGTAAGAGATTCGATTTTCGGGTTTAACGTCCCAACCTAAGGGAACGTTCTAACTAGGCTATTCATGTGTTATTTGAGGATTATTATGTGTGTATATGTATGTTACCTCCCCTGTGTGTCTAACTAGACCGTATCACTATAATGTGACATAATGTGGAAAGTTCCATAAGGGAACTTCTAGCCAATGTATAGTATGGGGGGGTGAGGAATCCGGTAGTTCCGGTCGTGCGCATATGTATGGGAGTTGAGACCTATAACAGTTTCAACTCTCTCCTGTGTATGGTTGTTTTCCTTCTTGGAATTCAATCTCCCACGAGCCTCACAAATGGCTCTCCTACCTTGACTTATGATCGGGGTTAGGGGGAATATGTGTACGGTGTGATCGGGTCTATGTTATGACCGACGCATCTAAGTAAAGTAATTGTGTATGGTGTGATCGCGCCTATATTTGACCGACACTTCTAAGTAAAGTAATTGTGTACGATGTGTTCGGATCTATATTATATCCGACACATCTTAAGTAAAGTGTATGTTCTCTAAGAAGAACAACAATATGTTATGTAATGGGCTGACATGAGAATGAGGATATTCTCTAGGCTTTATAGAATCGGCTAACTCATATTTCGGTCCGAGTCCTCATGTGACTCGTTCCTAAGTTATGTTGTGTGTATGTTAATGTGTGTTGTTGTGTTCGAATACGTTGATCACTGATATCAATCCCTTGTTATTATGAGAAGTAATTAGGTGTAGCCCGACTAAACGGGTAAGTGTTGACTAATAAGAAATTAGTTCCATTAAGGTAAAAACCCAAGGACTAAAGATCACAGTGATGGAATCTAACAAACATTGAGTTGTTAGCCTTATTATTTGTATTCCATTATTTGGATCAGTGTTGATGTGTGTTTATAGCGTTTCATGCATGATTTAAATAATTAATCGCATGCTCAGACGACAAATAGTTGTGTGTGCCTGGTAGTAGTGGGTTGCACGTCTACCATACCAGCAAAGGTGCTGAGCCCCTTTGAGGCCACCCATTACTTTTCAGGTACAATGAAGCTGCCTCGCGTTCGAGAGTAGGACGGGAATGGTGGAGCATGGATAGTTTATATGATGTCAAGTGTATTTGTTAGTAGTGTAAGACCGAACTTGTTATCGGCATTATGTTGTAAAATACTCGGTACGCTATGTAATGTAAATGTGTTTGACTTGGTTTACAAATGGAATGGTTTGTAATGAGAGCGCTCGGTAATCTTGTCCATCAGACCGGTACATGGTGTATGTATTATCCTTGTTAGCCACGTGGGGTGGCTAATGGCGTGTAATACCGCCCTTTTTAGCCAGTGTTAATGTTATTTTTCCGCTACAATTAGTTGTTATGTATGGAGTTTATAGTTAGGGTGTTACACATAGAGATAGTGGTCTAAAGTGCTCCATTGTCGTGGCTTCAACTTTCTAGGGAATAAGGACAAGGTGAGTATGGTGAATCCCATTAGGCATGGAATCTGAGTTTAAAGCTGTTAGAATTAACCTAATAAAATATTCACATGTTATATCCCAGCATGTATTTATAAAAGTTCCATTTATACCATCAGGCAGGGCGTAGCTAGGGGGAGTACGTGGGGTCACGTGACCCCATGTTTTTCAAAAAATTTAGAGATTCCTATATGTATAATAATTAGATGTTTATATGTATATAGTATAGTGACCCCATATATTATAGAGTTGTTGGTGGTGTAGTGGTAAGGAATAGAAATATTGAGTGATTGTCCTGGGTTCCAAACCAACTATGATCAAATTTGTTAAATTTTTTTCTTTGAACAATAGTGACCCCACATAATTTATATTCTGGCTCAGCCCCTGCCATCAGGTCCCGGAGCTTTGTTTGGATGGGTTTATTTGATCGTTTGGATTACTTCATTTCTTGAATATGGTCTACCCAAGGCTTCATGTTGCTCCATTAAAACTCTACCTTCGACCCCAACAAGAAGAATGAGCATTTTTTCAGGTGAATAGCAAATAGGCAAGTGAAGTAATGCCTGGCAGTTTCTTCAACTACATCTTATGAAGATACTTTCACTCCTTGATGATTTTTAATTACATGAATTATGTTCTTCCGTTTTCTGGAATCCTTTGAAAAAAAGAAAGCTGTATTTTATCACCTTCCTGAATCCATTGTTTGGTTGATCTTTGAGCACATATAGTCTATCCTTGTAAAGAAGTCAGTCCAATGTTGATTGAGGTCCTTCCATTTATTGAGGTTCTCTTTCGGCGGTTTTTATAGCAAAATGTGCAAATTCTTCTTGGGTGTTCACAATTGCCTTCTCTCTGCTTGAGCTCGATTACCTCGCCATATCCACAGCTTATGCCTGTATTGGATCACTTTCTCCATGTATCCCCTTCATTTGTGGAGTCTCTCCATGTATCATTAAGAATTTGTTTACATGCGGGATACTCTCGCCAACTATTGTCAAAGCGAAATGGTCTCATTATTTATTGTTCTTGGGAAGTGAGAAAAAGTTTTATTGGGCGGTGATTGGATTTCCCCCATTGTAGACGAACATTTCTTGGTTCAGGGAAGATGCAGACCCAACTTTCTATGGCGGTGAACTGATCAAGTCTTGATTTTGTGTTTCTTATACCCGATTGTCTATTGTTTGAAGGTATAAATTCCACCAGAAAAAATCCAGATCTCACAAATTGTAATTCACAAGGCAAGACCTAAAGGCTTGCATGCAGGCTCAATTGTGATTTCCTCGACCACTGCTTTCTAATCAAAATAAGATTTCATTTAAATCTCTTAAAACAAGCCATGGATCAGAAGTGAAGTTTTGAATTTCTTGAAGAAGGCTCCCGGTTTTCCATTCTCCGATGAGGACGGCCAACCATAAATCTCAGTTCCTCTCCAAGTGTCATTTAATCCCCCATCTACTATGAAGTCAACATGATGGGTAGAGAAAGAGATAATACTTACCTGAATTGAGAGCAACACCCTCCTTGCGACCTACACTGTCGAACACAAAACCTCTATAAATGTGCATTCTCTGTTGGAAGGCAACCATTTCTAGTTTGAAAATTTTGGTTTTGCAAAGAAAGATGATGTTCGGTGTTTCGCATCTTAAAGCCCGGAGAACCCGTCGGCGTGAGTCCGCTAGACCACGACAATTAAGTGATAAAATACTTATCTTATCAAGATGTTGGTGGGCAAGAAACCAGCTCTCATGGTGTTGAGAATTGCATCATTAAGAAGCATAAAGGGCCAAAAGATGGTGACAGACCAAATGTTAATCACTTTGAATTAGGGTGAAACAGTTCCTAACCTCGCAGCTAGATGAAAAGAACATTACACAAGGTCATGAAGAACATAACTGGAAGAATTGCACTTACCTGTATAAGTTTTAGGTTATAACTACTAAAAGGTCATGTTATTATGTCATATGGAGAACACTACTATTTATATCTTGATAGTGCTGTAAATTGGGTGGATCGGGCTCATAGATATTTATGGACAACTTAAGTTTTGTAAGGTATTGTGATCATGAGCTATTATACATTTATGACATCTTTGTCATTCTCTTACCGCTATTTATTTGATTGTATCTAATTAAAAAAAAACTAAATACATAAATTCTTTAATTTTAAAAAAGAAGCCTTCAAAATATGGGGCACCAAATTTTGGGAGTCCTATTAAAGGGAACAAGTTGCGCATGCTAATAGAGCCATTGTATATTGATTTGAAGTAAAACCATCCTTTACTAAGGACTCTTAGGCCTCTATACTGTTTTGATGTGATTTATTGATTGATGTCTACTTTGAAGACTAAAAGATTGAGAGACATTCTATTGACACCATATCAGATAACAGGTAGTTTGTGCTTTGTTATGAGGATGAGCAAAGTTACTTGCAACTCTAGTGAGCTTCCAGCCATGTCTGTGTATTGTGCCATTGGACGGGAACAATATGATGGTCACTCCAGCTATTTTTGAAAAATAAAGTCTTGTTAATGTACGAATATACTCACGTTTTGCATTTCATAAGAATCCAGTTCAAGTTACTAGTGGTGTACTTAGACTTGAAACTATGGAGAAAAATTTTCATGGGAAAATTACATTGCACATCATCAAGTGAGGCATTGAGAAATTACAGTACCCATTCATGAGGTAATGAGAAATTACAATACCCATTTGTAGGCTTTCATAAATTACCATGCCCACCCATGTACTTAATAAAATGAGATGAAATCGAATATGTGAAGCAATGATTACCCTAGAGAAGAACTTAGACAATGTAAATTTTTGAAAAGAAGCCCTATATTAGTATTTTATGTGTAACACCCCAAATTTCTAATCCATTTATTGGCAAGTGATTAATAATTAAGTCCAAATACTTAGCATCGGAAGTCATAAACCTATTGTACTGGGTAAACCTAACGACAAGTGTACCGAAGATTATAGCAACTTTTCCTAGAAGTATCCCTCTAAGTTATCGAACCAAAGAAGGCGGTGTCTAGCTTGAGTCTCTATTCTAATCTAACTAATAAAATATTAAAAATCAAATAACAAGAAAATTGGGGTTTTGTTTTGCAGAAATAATATAAACTAAAACAAAAGCAATAAAAAGTGATCTTCTTTACAGTTCTAAACAAGGAATCATGGTTTACTACTTCCCCCAGTTCTTCAATTTCCCTTCCTAAGTATTTTTAATTCTAGATTGC
The DNA here is from genome assembly GCA_023374045.1 of Limonium bicolor. Lineage (NCBI taxonomy): Eukaryota > Viridiplantae > Streptophyta > Magnoliopsida > Caryophyllales > Plumbaginaceae > Limonium > Limonium bicolor. Next base: position 136,398,647 of record CM041780.1, on the reverse strand, counting down.
AACCTCAGATCTCATTTAATCTATTCTCGGTCACCCTCAAAATAAATTCTTACTAGTAATTACTAAATACTAAACTCTCATTATGAATTTACTAATTAACTAATAACATTCAAATCTCATTTGGTTATAATAAACTAATACCGAGGAATTTCCATCTCAAGCTTCACTGGTAGTATTCCGATAGTCTATTGAATGCCATAGTTCTCACTTCTAAGCAATCAAACTAGATAATCTCAAGCAATTACAAAATCGCAAGAGAATTCTATCAAACAAGGAATAAAACTACAATCTGTATAGAATTAATTGAAATAGGCTAAAGGTTCCATCCTGGTGTGGTCCGAGTGTGTTTACCCGGACACATACCCAAACCACACCTAAATCTTGACATTAGGGTTATCTCGGGGATGGTTCGGAACTATACATCTGGACAAAGACCTAGATCAACTATAAAATGCACCAGAAATACCAATTTGACTTTCGTTCGGTCCCGTCTTGATCATTAAGCTCTTGACATGCATTCCTAGATCTTTTCTCTATCGTTTTAACCCGTTTAGCATAAAAATCACATTTAGGGCATAATCTATACATTTAATATAATTAATCACTAAGTGAAGGAATTTAGCATGAATCTCATATATAAATAAACAAATTAAGGACAAAAATATATGTAAATTCCCCGCTTATCACCAGCTAGGTTTTACGTTACATTCACAACCTCTTGTATGCTAAGTCTATTTTCTTTTCTTTTTTTTACACAATATTCTAGAAACATTGCAATGAACTAACATTTTACATCATTCTTCTTACATACAAAAGTTCAAAAGCCAAAATGATTACTATGTGGAACTCTCTTTGCCGATTCCCAAGCTCTCGTCGTCATCAGCACTATAAGGAGACATCTCACTTCCACCTATACATGTGGTCATTTCAAGAAACACACAGAAGGGACCACATGACACAATGCCAGAAAAATCAGCCAAGCTAAGGAATTCAATATACCATAGAAAATAGTTTATCAAAATAAGTGTTCACATATTCATGCGTTCATAAGTTAATCATTTCAAGTCTACCAAGACATTCAATCAATAGCTTAACCATTAGCATATTTTTTCATCATTATTTTCCAATGTTCTTCCATTCCCAACCAAACCAAGTATAAGGATAAACCCTGATCATATAGGCAATCCAACCGTTTCAATCGTACTCCAGGACCTAAAAGATGTGCACACCCTTTATATACCTTTAAACTATAGTGTAGGAAAACCATAGTGTGTCTTATGGACCATGAGCTAAATTAATATAATTGGGCAATCAGTGCATACCAATCAATCCATTCATATGGATATATCATTTCTACTTCCAAATCCAATTTGCAATACCAATTTTGTCGATTAATCATTTAGTATTACATAGAGCAGTTTACTCATTAAAACACATAGTATCATTTAAGTTTAAACTCAAAGATGAACAATACTCACAACAATCACTTAAAACATAGGTTAACCATTACAACAAAACAACAATACTTATGACCATAATAAATACCAAGTAACCAGATTAGTTTCTAGTTAGTTTAGCTCTTAATCACATGATAATTCAACCAGAAGACTCCCCATAAACTCACCAACATAAAATGGGTTCTTAGACACCTACAACTATCATTTTCTTCCTTAAGAACCTATTTTATATTTACTAATATATAATCTCTTTAAAAACCATTAAATATATATAAGGGTAGTAAAGTATGATAGTCTTTGAAATTACCTTATAAAGTTTGAAGAGAATCCTTCTAAATACTTTAAGATCCCTTGATAGAAGTGGGAGCACCTAAGAACACTTTTAGAGCACCTAAGGTAACATATGAATGGAATAAACTTCTTGAACTTTCGTTGAGCCTTGCTGCCAGAAAATCAAAAGGAATCGATGAGAAAAATCTTAGGAATAAGCTCACCTTAAAAACTTAATTTGGAGGGAAATGGAGTATTGACAGCAATGAAGCTCTTCCTTCTTTCCTTGCCCTCTGCTGGACTCCCTTCTCTATAAGGATGGGTTCACTCTTATCTTCTACCTTTTTTCTTACTTATATAGTGTGAGGAGTGCTTAGAAGTGGATGGTATGCTGAAAGGAAAGGGTTGGTCGATTTATATAGGAGTAGATCGAGAAGGGGCTGAATCACTTTCCTTCTTTGTGAAGCATGTTCTAAGCTAGTGCCAATCATGTTTCACATCTAAACATCCTATAATGCTTAAGGTGTGTCCTTTCAAGGTTGAGGACAACTCAAAATATGGCTGGACCAGGGTGTGGGCGGTCACCTCCTTCGTGCTAGCTTGGTTCATCAAATGGTGTCCTAAGCTGATTAACCTACTGCCATCCATATGTGCTAGTGTAACACCCCCAAATTCCTAGCATTTTACCTACTTATATTACACTAATCTCTCACAGCAGAAGACTACTCATTTCCTGGGGTGTTACCGCCACATCCACAACTAAAGTGGATGCTAAGGCTACTCACTGATTATTACATCACTTACAAAGGTTATGCACCTTAAGGTATTCATTAAACATAATTTACAATATATTACATACATTCCTTCCTAAGATGTCACCCATCTTTATACATAAGTTTCTTCACTACTACATTACATTCTCCACCTATCTTACAACACTTACTTCATCTTTCCAAAATATCATACACTACTTTCACCTTCCAAAAACCAAAACCCAAAAGATGTTAAGAGTTAAAAAGTTACATATAACGTGGAGGTGGTTTAATAATTTCCTAACGTGCTCCACTGGTAGAACCCTCATCCTTGCTTGTCTATTCAGTCTTTCATATTCAAGGGCCTCCATCGGTGGCTTAGTTACAACAACAACTTCTACGCCTTCTTTAATTTTTACAGAGTTTACTAAGTAAATAACTAGGAAATGACCAAGATTGTATTCGCCCCTCTCAACGGCGCCATCCATTTGTCATTAATCTGTAACCATAAAATCACATACATCCACAGAAAGGGGTTACAGACAAAGGTAGAGAAACTGAGTAAATCCTACTTCAACTTGTAAAATTCATTTTAGTGAATAAATCCTTTGATACAATATAATAACACACAATGATTCACACAAAAATTACACCGAGAACCACTACAACTGATTCATCAGAATCACCATAGTTAATTCATCAGTACACCCACAATTTACCTTTCATAATCCACTTGTTACAAAACAATGATATAAATCACATTCACAATAATTCTACCAAAGTTATAATTCCATTTGTTCCACCTTGTGTCACAGATTATATATATATATATATCAGTTTCCACCAAATTATTCCACCAATCCTCAAGCACCGGTCTTTTGACAAAGAGTTCCATACTCTCGGTCCCTTGGATAAATACCACCTCACCATATGTCCTTAAGTGTGTACTCCCCCTAGGGTAGATAACTCCTAGTGTAGATCATCGTGGCTTAGCCCACAATACATTGGTAGAGGGAAAATTATCATAATCGGCCAAATTGGCTCACTAGCATCCATGTCCACATTTTCCATAATCATTATAATTCCAATAGAGTTCGTCAACTTTACAATGCAATTTTAACAGTCAAATATACACCCATTCATCAATATCATTAGTTCACCACCATAAGAGCATTAAACAAACTCATTCTACCACTTAACACACTTGTATCCCACGCTTGAATCAAGACAATCTTTAGGTCAAACCATGTTGACTTCGAACCCCATCTTTATATAAGTTCAAAAACATGACCTTAGGGTCATTTAACCATAAATTAAGGAGTATATACACACAGATTCACATACAAAGCCTCAATAGGCACAAATAAGCCTTAAAGCACGTTTCACTTATAAGTTGTCAAATATCACACTATAAGCCAACCCATGAACTGGATAGGAATTATTAATGATTATTCACCATTTTAAGCACAACAACACGTTTCACCACTCAAGAAAAACTTCCATAACAATCTCTTCCAAGTTAAAATCACAAAAATGCCCTAAAATCAACCTTAGCCACTTGTCTTGTTTATAGAGTTACATAAACGTTTTTCCACTGATTCCTTCACCAATACATAAGATCTTAGTTTCCACCTAGAAAAATTTAGGGAAATATCCTAACCGTTTGAAAACTAGGCCTTAAAATACCTTTTAAACTAAAATCAGTACTTAAACAAACAGAGTTGAACATAGGACTTACCTAGTTTCTTCTAGCCATATTCCCTCAAGTTTACTTCACCAACACTTTGATGATACCAGCCTCCAAATTTCTTCAAAAGGTCACGCCACTTTGTCTCCTCTTCTTTCCTTTTTCTTCACGTTTTCTTCCTTTCCGTACTCTTGTTTGGCTAACTTCCTTTTCTCACTTTCCTATTCTCTTCCTCACATTTTGGAGGCTTTAAAAACCTGATAAAGTGCCCATATAAGTCAGTGAACTAACTCCCTTAAAGTTACTTTTCTTACATTACCTTAATCATTACTTTATGCCACTTTCTCTAATCCCATTTGTAACACCCCTACTATAAGGCTCCTAATTATAATATAAACGTCGTACTTAGCAAATAATTACAGCGACAATAACAGACTGTCGCTCTAATGGTGTCACTGTTATCACTCGCCCATACGGGTGATAACGAGTTACATGATAATCACATACTAAACGTATTCCGCAGTGACCACAAGAGATAGATAGTGAGGGCAACAATCTAAAAACATACACAACATCAACCGTCTTATACAAACCGTACACGTGAGCATCTAACCATAATACACCTCAGTTTACAAAACCCGAGTTCAAAACAACCGTAGTCTCAAACCGTACCAAGTCTTAACCAACTGTAAAACCACAACAATAAAAATGGTTTGTGGTATGGAATCAGCCCCTGCTGAGTATGTTATCACATGCCCCGTCATGCCTCCTCAAACCCCTCAATTATTTGGACGAGAGCATGAGATTCGTTACATGCAATACGGTTTTAATAATTAAACTGTAAAACAGTTAACAGTAATAACATACAATAACACAACCATCAATACACATAATATAAATCACACAGTATAACCAATGAACAACAAGGCGAAACAACGAGAATAATAACAAGTATCAACTCCCGTCCTTGGTATAGAAACCAATATTGTTTGCCAATGTACAAGTCTCAACTGTAATAGGTGTTCAGTTATACCTAGTGACAACGCCTCGTTAAAACGACGAGTCTCTAAATTACCCATATACTATGGCGGGTCACCCACGGCAGTAGCCACTCCAGCGGTAGTCTCCGACTAACGAGCCATCCTAGCTCACGGGAAATTTTTTGATACTTGCGGACCCATACGCGGACATCCTAGTATCGTTTTTGTGATCACAGCGCGCACCAAGAGCCACATCCCCTTGGCTTTGTTATGTTTAATTAATTATACCATCGCATTGCATTAACAAATTTTCTAACAAGCAGACTAAGGTCAATAGTCTAATCCGGAGTCTGTAAACTCGGATCCAGTGTTAGATATGAGAGCGGCGTTTAGAAAGGCCTGCTGCTCCGTATCAAAGGCTCGGATAATATTTATATCTTATTATCCTAGTGCTACAACGTTTTTCTGACGATCCTTATATAGCATATAAGATAGCACCGTAGCCGCTAGTTCGTTTTAATATATAGGTTCATATATATGAACCAATAGTGTTAACACAGCAACAGTAAATAATAAGTAGCTATATGAAATACCCCTAAATATTAAACGCGTTTTATAACTCGATCATATGATAACGTATGACAAATTAAATTTAGCGCGGGCATATATACATGCCCGAAAACATGGCAACGTTATATACTATGTCGGGCACGTACTTATACATGTACGTTTATAAAAAATACATGTACGAAACGTTATCATACTATAACGTCGTATATAATAAATAGTAACGTCGCATCGTTATATATATGACTAAAACGCGACAAAATAAAAGGGGTGTATTATTTATATATGTATACATATACATACATATGACTAATAACGTCACAAAATAAAGTAGTCGCGTAAGGAATTAAAACGCGACGTATTATATAGTCGCTCATACTATATAAGCTTTTATAACTTATACAAAAAAAGAGCAAAAAACGCTCCTGCTGAGGTTCGAACCCCCGTACCTCTTGTATGCCTAGCGAATGCTTTAACCAGTTGAGCTATGCTCCATCTCAGTAATTAATGCCAACGATTTAAAACTAATATTGAAGTTGCAATGGTAACAAAAAAAAAACAAGAGGAAATAAACAAGGCAGGCCTCTGTATTATCAAACTCTTCCTCCTTTTTCCCATTGCCCACGACAGCCCTGTTTTCCCCCTTGACACTATTACTGATCGGACAAAAGAAAATGACAACGGATTGGCATTTCCTCCATCAAAGTTTGTACAAGCATACTTGCATGCGCCTCAGAATTTGTTTCCTGTTCAAACTCCCATGCCTCAGAGTTGAACACACAAACTTTCACAAAATTCCCCCCTTGAAATCTCTCACCCACTAACAGCTTAGTTATTTTTTTTCCTGCATGCCATCTCTTCCCACCTCGTCTTCTGATCTATGTCCTTACCCAGTCACCTCTCTTCCTCATTGGCATACCCACGACAGCAGCAAGCCCAGAACCCTTACTGTTGCGTTGCTAGGGAGTGAAGTAAGCCAAAACTCAAGACCGTTCTTCTGTTTCAACAGATCCCTTCTGCTCTAATCGGAAAAAGAAACTCACCCCTGGATCATTCTGGTTTCGATGTTTCTGTTCAAAAATACTGATTCATGGCTTCTAAATCCTGCCCCATTGTCATGCAGCTACTCCTCTGGGTATTTCTTCTGTGAATGCACTAAGACTTAGCCAGGAACACTTGCGAGTAAACGTTTGAACATCAGTCAAGGGACCTCAGAAATCGTTTCAGTTTCCTTCCCCTCCTGTTTCGGGTATGAGATTCTTAATGCTAACTCATCTCCTCCTTCGTCTTTGCTGACTTCACCTGGGAATGGAACCCGTGAAGAGTGCATCAAGATCCCGCTAGCAACAGGCTCACTTCTGTTTCCAAAAACAAACACACACCATCAGGTAGACTTTCTACCAGATTCCACACCTGTTGCATCCCTTCTTACCAAGCCTAACCCTGAGAAACTTTCTCAGTTGCTGTCGAGTGACCAAGATCTGGGAGTCCCATGCATCAACTAAGAAGAATCAGTCAAGCTACTTAGTCTGGTGAGCCATCTCCTACTAAATACATCAACAGAAAATGAAAGAAACAACTTTCAACTGTGACCTGATAACAAGTCTTTCAGTATTAAAACATTTTAGTAGTTCTAACCATGCTGTCTTAGGTCTGTTCATGAAGTAAATCATGGAAACACGTTACTGGATGAGAAATAACTTGGAGAACTAGAAATCAGATAAAAGAAATGAAGAAAACAATAACAGAAAAAAAAATACATCAGCTCAGATTCCAGTTCATAGATTTATCAGTTTCTTTCAGTTTTCCAGATTCCTGTAAGAGAAGTTCGAGAGCTGTTGTCTTGGTTGTGTTGGGCTAGACTAAAGTTTAAAATCAAATTAAGACATCTAACAGAGGAGATAAATAACTTGGGGAAAACTAAGGGAATGGGTTAGATAACAGAAAACAAAAAGCAGTATCATGAATCTGTTTCAGTTTCCAGCACCTGAAATGGTGTTCCAGTATGAGGAAGATTCAGTAACACTAATGAAGTTGTTGGAGTAAAATCTTGGTAAAGCCACGTAAATCTTAAAGCATTCGGGATTAGGATAGCTAACGTGTAGGCACCTTAACAGAGAAAGGAAGTTGGAGAAATTAAGGGAAGGAATTGAATTAGTTCGTGAACCCACAGAAAAGAAGTAGAAGAGAAGGTGACAGATTGTAGTGTTCATTTTCAGTTTCTTCCAGCTCACATTTGGACTTCTGTTCTCCAACTTCTCAGAGATTTGCTTTTGTAGCTGGGGCCACTTCTGAAGTTAAAATCACATTAAGAGTTGTAACTAAATGGCTAGAGTAAAGTGAGGAAGATCGAAAGCCAATTCCTGAATAACGAAATGAGCTAGAGGGCAAGACAACATAGTTTGTGATTCCGTTTTTTTTCCTGAAACATATGCTCACTGTATAACAGTATTTCAGAGGGCTATAAGGGATTGCATTGAGTGAGTTAAAGACTTAAAGCCTTGCTAACTCATCTAACTCGGTAACTAAACCATGTGGGAGAATGAGAAGTTAATTTAACAAGTTAACAGCAAGGTTCAAGAACGAGGGAACTGATTTTATTTCAGTTCTGTTATGGTATTCTTATCTCTGTGTAATTAAAGTACAAGTAGTATAAGAGGGCTGTGCGGGCTTATTGACAAACCCAAAACCTACTAATGCACCTAAGTAAGTCTGTTAGAGGAATTGGGAGTCAAATTGGTGAACAAAGAAAAGAAATAGAACAGGGAAAAAAACCAGATTAGTGTTTGAGTGTTACAGTTTTTCGGAGACATTTGTTTCTGTATACGGGAGTTTCAACAGAGAGGTCAGTATGTTAGGATGCCCTAGATTTCAAAGAAAACAGGTAGATAATATCCAAGGGAGGTGATCTAACAATGACTAAGCAAAAAACAGAAAGAAAATAATAACAGAAAAGGTGGTATTGGTTCAGAGTTTTCCTATTCTGAAATTTTTTTTCAGGTGGTTAAATTTTCCAGTTTCAGTAGCAGGATGATACTGTAACACTTGCGAAATTGGTTGGGGTTGTTTAGAGTTAAAACAATGCTGATGCAGGTAATTAGATAACTTACAGTGAGGGAGTCAGTTGACATGCTAAAACAGCAGGAAAACACATAGAGGTATACCAGTTCCATGCTTCCGAGTTTACAGATTCTTTAATTTCAGAGTTGCAATCCTTTAGTAGTTATAGCAGATTGGTTTTGGGGGTCTGTGTCGAAGTTAAAAGCTGGTAATACGCTAACTAGGTGGCTATCAAGTTGAGGAAAATTTGAGAGAAGATTCAGGAATAAACAGAGAGATAGAAGAAGGTAAATCAGTTTAGTATTTCAGTTCAGTTTGACAGTTTCATACTTTCTGTTTTCTGCAGTGATACAGTTTCGATATAATGAGTGGTCAGTGGGCTTAAACAATGTCGTTGTGGTTTATTTCTTAGGAATAAAATCATGTTAGGACCTTACTAATAAGGTATATAAATTGGGGGAGTAAGTAGACAGATTGGTGACAAGAGAAAAGAGAATAAAGGATTACATAAGGTTATGGGTCTGGTTTCTTGTGAGTTCAGTTCGTGAGTGTACGGTGAGGCTAACCAAATGCCTTGGGTTAGTCTGGGTTTAGGAGCTTAGTTGAATACTTAACTATTAATAGTGGGCAAGTTGAGTAAACAGAAAACAAGTTTGAAACACGGGCAGTGAACAAACAGAAGGAAATAAGAGCAAGGTTATCAGAATGTGAGAGTTTCTGTTTTAAGGTTTCTGAAATCTGGTGCTTTCTTTCTGTATATCCACCTCCCAGGAGTTAGCACAAGGCTGTTGAAGTTATTTTTGAGTTAAACTTATGCTAGAACACTTAACTAAAGAGGTGAGCACTTGGGGAGAGTTCTGAAGAACAAATGCGTAACTGAACAGAAAAGAAAGAAAATAGAAAAGAAAATACCCACCTGGTGACCAGTTTTCTGTTGCTGTGTAACAGGTTTCTGAGGCATTAGAAGTGTTATGGTGTCTTAGGTATGAACAAGGAATATTACTAAAGAGATAAACTAGGTTGGCAAACTCATTTGGGAATTTAGGAAGCAATTAACTACCGACACAAAGGAGAGAGTAGAGGAGTATTGCACTATTTCCGGTTTCGGTTTCTCCAACAGTTGTTGTTCTGTATGATGATCAGATTGTGAGTTACAGATTTGAGTTGAGTTCTTAGTGAGTGGCTGATTTAATCTTGATTTTAAAACCTTGTAATACCCATATCTAGTGGGGTAAAAACCGTGGGCAAGTCTTAACCTCAGCTGAGTTAACTAGAAACAAGAAACACAAGGAAACATGGGTTTGATTGTCTCGGTTTCCAAGTAACATTGCTGTCCTGTATAGCTAGATTACAGAAACATTAGGAGTGAGAGGTTAGGTTATCGATGAACCCAAAATAGACCAAATCCACCTGATTGTGTGTGAAGAATGTTGGGGCAAAATAAACATGGTTTGATATACTAAAGGAGAGGTTTAGTAAGAATACACACTAAGCTTATGTTACGGTTTTATAAACTTGAGATTTCTGTATAAGTGGGTTTTAGGGTATTCTATAATCTATATTATCATTAGACAAGGGTTAAAAATTACTCACTTAATTATCTGAGGTCAGAATCCCATTAGATAAGTCATATCTATATTAATACAACTTGTTCATAATTGGTTTTTTAAACCCCTAAAACATTACTAAAGGAAAAGGGCTTAGTTAACATGTAAATAAAGACATGAACTATCCTAGGAATAAGTTAAGCCTAGGATTAATGCATGTGAAATTCTAAGAGTCAATCTAAACTAAGATCTCATAACAACAATCCCTGGGGGAATAAAACATACATTAAAAGTGGTGTCACATAAAAATAATAAATGACCATTGTTTTAATTAACGCAAGGGTCGTAACGAACGCCAACCAGGAACCCGTGTATGAGACGACATTTCCTCTGAATAAGGTATGGACATGTGTGGTTCGTATGTTGCCGTGTTACACGGCTTGTGTGCTGTGTGTTGTTGATAATGACTCTAAGACTAAAACATGAAATTGGGATTGCTCCTTGTGGCTTGCTTTTATGCGTGTGATATATATCCTTGTGGCTTGCTTTTAATGCGTGTGATATATATCCTTGTGGCATTTTACTTCTACTTCGCACATAGTAGTTTAGTCCCTTTTCCGTTTATGGAACTTGAGACGAACTACTACGAATTATGAAAACAAAGAAAACTCTATAAGGGGAACTCCTCTCTAAACCATTGAGGACTACCATGACACCCACTATGGTGTCTATTCATTGATCATAATGAAGAGCAAGTCTCCTTTGGTGAGACATGACGAACCACGTAGACAAAACAAAGAACTATACAAAGAGAAAACTCCTCTCTAATAGAGAGGACCGCTAATGACACCCACTATGGTGTCGAGATTATAATGAAAATGAAACGAAAAGTACCAACTGTGAAACATGAGAACAAACCCGGGAAGACCCAGCAGCTGCAACAGCTCGGGCCGCACGGTATGGATGATCGGGAGTTGGTATCTGCATCAGATCCTTCAACCGTCTATGATGGAATATATTTTGGTGAAGCACATCCCGGAGTCCAGAGGTGACTTCCGCTTCCTTGACCTTGGGTGTCGGGATGGGGGAGTGACAAATTGGTGAAGCACATCCCGGAGTCCAGAGGTGACTTCCGCTTCCTTGACCCTGGGTGTCGGGAATGGGGGAGTGACAAATTGGTGAAGCACATCCCGGAGTCCAGAGGTGACTTCCGCTTCCTTGACCCTGGGTGTCGGGAATGGGGGAGTGACAAATTGGTGAAGCTTATCCTGGAGTCTAGAGGTGACTTCCGCTTCCTCGACCCTGGGTGTCGGGAATGGGGGACTAGCTATGGAGGAGACGTCCTCCAACGTGCGGTGATAAAAGAATTCACAAATAATCCTTAAAGAAACAAGGAATGATTAGCACCTACATAATGATGTCTCGGGATCTAATCTATATCCCCTGACTCGGTGCCAGAAAATAAAGGAAAACTTGTGTAATGAGACCAAGCAAACAAGTGAAAGTCACGAATGTGAACCTTTAAGCAACAAGGAATGAATAGCACCTACATATTAAAGTCTCGGGATCTAACCTACATCCCCTGACTCGGTGCAAGAAAAGAAAAGGAAAACAGGTGTAATGAGAACAAGAAAACAATACGTAATCTCTTGAATGATCCCATAGTGAGGATCGACGGTATAATATACCTACGCACACATTGTATTATGTACTTGATTGTTGTGCTACATTAGCAGCTTTTGTGCTTAGTTGCTTATTGACATTGCTATGCTACTTGCAAGTTGTGCTTGGTTGCTTGCTGATATTGCTATGCTACCGATGAGTGTGTAAGATATCATGATGTACTAATGTGTGCTTTACTGCTTTATCATAGCATGTAAAATGGACTTAATAATATTCGACCAATTAGTCGTGTGGCCCGGTAACATGCGGGCTTCACACGTTCATACTCAGCGTAGTTTGCTGAGTCCTTTACACCTATTTTTTTTCAGGTCTTGTGCCAGACGATAACGGAGAGTAGGCAAGGGTGACTATCATAGGGGTAGTCCACATGGCAAGACTTTAAGTAGTATGCTTTCTTATGTATGAGTTATGTCGTTTAAGTTGTTAACTAAACTGTAGATGCTCGGTACTTGAGTTGTACTTTATATTGTATTTAGAATTCGTTAAGTTGGACTTCCAGTCATACAGACCGTAACTTGGAGTTGGTAATGAGGACTGTTAACCATGTGGGTGGTTGGCGTCTGTAGCACCCGAATAGAGTTCGAAACCGCTGCGTAGACTTCTCCCGCTAACTTAGGCGCGTCGTCTGATTATTGATTGTGATTCGGGGGTGTTACAGAAAGTGGTATCAAAGCCTAGTTGCGCTCTGATGACTGGAACAGAGACGTACCGAAAATAGGAAAACCTAAATTTGGGAAACGGGGTTAAGGGTTAGTAATGTGAGGCCCGACTTTACTGATCTAAACCGCTTGCAAGGGCAATAACAACTTGCAGTAAGTTCTTGTGATTGTTTCATCATCGATGTTTCGGCTTAGTGTAGGGTACGGGGGCGTACCCCTCTTTTAAGGGGGGTAAGCTCGTTTTGTTTTGTGTGTGTGTTGATTTAGTATGATGTATTCCTACAACCACTCGTGGTTGGTTGGTAGGCTTGTGTGTTTGGATTATGTGTGAAAATGTTATATATGCTCTTTATGAATGAACATTGTGTGCCTTGACTTGCACCTTGACATGATATACACATTGTTAGCTCCTTGGTGTACTAAGAGAACTTGTGTGATGCCACTGATGTGGCATGGTGCTTTGAAGCACTGAGCATTATAGTTATGGACTTAATTCTTTCGGTATGAATGAGTGCGGGACTGGATCCCTAAGATTACTAGGAGTGGAAAATATAAGTTAAGGAAGTAAGACTTCGGGACGAAGTCTCTTTTAAGGGGGGTAAGCTGAAATACCCCTAAATATTAAACGCGTTTTATAACTCGATCATATGATAACGTATGACAAATTAAATTTAGCGCGGGCATATATACATGCCCGAAAACATGGCAACGTTATATACTATGTCGGGCACGTACTTATACATGTACGTTTATAAAAAAATACATGTACGAAACGTTATCATACTATAACGTCGTATATAATAAATAGTAACGTCGCATCGTTATATATATATGACTAAAACGCGACAAAATAAAAGGGGTGTATATTTATATATGTATACATATACATACATATGACTAATAACGTCACAAAATAAAGTAGTCGCGTAAGGAATTATAACGCGACGTATTATATAGTCGCTCATACTTATAAATAAGCTTTTATAACTTATACAAAAAAAAGAGCAAAAACGCTCCTGCTGAGGTTCGAACCCCGTACCTCTCGTATGCCTAGCGAATGCTTTAACCAGTTGAGCTATGCTCAATCTCAGTAATTAATGCCAACGATTTAAAACTAATATTGAAGTTGCTATGGTAACAAAAAAAACAAGAGGAAATAAACAAGCAGGCCTCTGTATTATCAAACTCTTCCTCCTTTTTCCCATTGCCCACGACAGCCCATGTTTTCCCCCTTGACACTATTACTGATCGGACAAAGAAAATGACAACGGATTGGCATTTCCTCCATCAAAGTTTGTACAAGCATACTTGCATGCGCCTCAGAATTTGTTCTGTTTCAAACTCCCATGCCTCAGAGTTGAACACACAAACTTTCACAAAATTCCCCCCTTGAAACTCTCACCCACTAACAGCTTAGTTATTTTTTTTCCTGCATGCCATCTCTTCCCACCTCTGTCTTCTGATCTATGTCCTTACCTCAGTCACTCTCTTCCTCATTGGCATACCCACGACAGCAGCAAGCCCAGAACCCTTACTGTTGCGTTGCTAGGGAGTGAAGGTAAGCCAAAACTCAAGACCGTTCTTCTGTTTCAACAGATCCCTTCTGCTCTAATCGGAAAAAGAAACTCACCCCTGGATCATTCTGGTTTCGATGTTTCTGTTCAAAAATACTGATTCATGGCTTCTAAATCCTGCCCCATTGTCATGCAGCTACTACTCTCTGGGTATTTCTTCTGTGAATGCACTAAGACTTAGCCAGGAACACTTGCGAGTAAACGTTTGAACATCAGTCAAGGTGAGGCCTCAGAAATCGTTTCAGTTTTCCTTCCCCTCCTGTTTCGGGTATGAGATTCTTTAATGTCTACTCATCTCCTCCTTCGTCTTTGCTTGACTTCACCTGGGAATGGAACCCGTGAAGAGTGCATCAAGATCCCGCTAGCAACAGGCTCACTTCTGTTTCCAAAAAACAAAAACACACCATCAGGTAGACTTTCTACCAGATTCCACAACCTGTTGCATCCCTTCTTACCAAGCCTAACCTCTGAGAAACTTTCCTCAGTTGCTGTCGAGTGACCAAGATCTGGGAGTCCCATGCATCAACTAAGAAGAATCAGTCAAGCTACTTAGCTGGTGAGCCATCTCCTACTAAATACATCAACAGAAAATGAAAGAAAACAACCTTTCAACTGTGACCTGATAACAAGTCTTTCAGTATTAAAACATTTCAGTAGTTCTAACCATGCTGTCTTAGGTCTGTTCATGAAGTAAAATCATGGAGAAACACGTTACTGGATGAGAAAATAACTTGGAGAACTAGAAATCAGATAAAAGAAATGAAGAAAACAATAACAGAAAAAAAAATACATCAGCTCAGATTCCAGTTCATAGATTTATCAGTTTCTTTCAGTTTTCCAGATTCCTGTAAAGAAGTTCGAGAGCTGTTGTCTTGGTTGTGTTGGGCTAGACTAAAGTTTAAAATCAAATTAAGACATCTAACAGAGGAGATAAATAACTTGGGGAAAACTAAGGGAATGGGTTAGATAACAGAAAACAAAATAGCAGTATCATGAATCTGTTTCAGTTTCCAGCACCTGAAATGGTTGTTCCAGTATGAGGAAGATTCAGTAACACTAATGAAGTTGTTGGGAGTTAAAATCTTGGTAAAGCACTTAAATCACTAAGTCGGCAGTTAGGAAAAATTGGGAATTAGTTCGTGAACCCAACAGAAAAGAAGTAGAAGAGAAGGTGACAGATTGTAGTGTTTCAATTTTCAGTTTCTTCCAGCTCAACATTTGGACTTCTGTTCTCCAACTTCTCAGAGATTTGCTTTTGTAGCTGGGGCCACTTCTGAAGTTAAAAATCACATTAAGAGTTGTAACTAAATGGCTAGAGTAAAGTGAGGAAGATCGAAAGCCAATTCCTGAATAACGAAATGAGCTAGAGGGCAAGACAACATAGTTTGTGATTCCGTTTTTTTTCCTGAAACATATGCTCACTGTATAACAGTATTTCAGAGGGCTATAAGGGATTGCATTGAGTGAGTTAAAGACTTAAAGCCTTGCTAACTCATCTAACTCGGTAACTAAACCATGTGGGAGAATGAGAAGTTAATTTAACAAGTTAACAGCAAGGTTCAAGAACGAGGGAACTGATTTTATTTCAGTTCTGTTATGTAATTCTTATCTCTGTGTAATTAAAGTACAAGTAGTATAAGAGGGCTGTGCGGGCTTATTGACAAACCCAAAACCTACTAATGCACCTAAGTAAGTCTGTTAGAGGAATTGGGAGTCAAATTGGTGAACAAAGAAAAGAAATAGAACAGGGAAAAAACCAGATTAGTGTTTGAGTGTTACAGTTTTTCGGAGACATTTGTTTTGTATACGGGAGTTTCAACAGAGAGGTCAGTATGTTAGGATGCCCTAGATTTCAAAGAAAACAGGTAGATATAATCCAAGGGAGGTGATCTAACAATGACTAAGCAAAAACAGAAAGAAAATAATAACAGAAAAGGTGTATTGGTTCAGAGTTTTCCTATTCTGAAATTTTTGTTTCAGGTGGTTAAATTTTCCAGTTTCAGTAGCAGGATGATACTGTAACACTTGCGAAATTGGTTGGGGTTGTTTAGAGTTAAAACAATGCTGATGCAGGTAATTAGATAACTAGACAGTCGAGGGAGTCAGTTGACATGCTAAAACAGCAGAAAAACACATAGAGGTATACCAGTTCCATGCTTCCGAGTTTACAGATTCTTTAATTTCAGAGTTGCAATCCTTTAGTAGTTTATAGCAGATTGGTTTTGGGGTCTGTGTCGAAGTTAAAAGCTGGTAATACGCTAACTAGGTGGGCTATCAAGTTGAGGAAAATTTGAGAGAAGATTTAGGAATAACACAGAGATAGAAGAAGGTAAATCAGTTTAGTATTTCAGTTCAGTTTGACAGTTTCATACTTTTGTTTCTGCAGTGATACAGTTTCGATATAATGAGTGGTCAGTGGCTTAAACAATGTCGTTGTGGGTTTTATTCTTAGGAATAAAATCATGTTAGGACCTTAACTAATAAGGTATATAAATTGGGGGAGTAAGTAGACAGATTGGTGACAAGAGAAAGAGAAAAAGGAATTACATAAGGTTATGGGTTCTGGTTTCTTGTGAGTTCAGTTCGTGAGTGTACCAGTGAGGCTAACCAAATTGCCTTGGGTTAGTCTGGGTTTAGGAGCTTAGTTGAAATACTTAATTAAATAAGTGGGCAAGTTGAGTAAACAGAAACAAGTTTGAAACACGGGCAGTGAACAAACAGAAGGAATAAGAGCAAGGTTATCAGAATGTGAGAGTTTCTGTTTTAAGGTTTCTGAAATCTGGTGCTTTCTGTATATCCACCTCCAGGAGTATAGCCAAGGCAGTTGAGTTATTTTTGAGTTAAACTTATGCTAGAACACTTAACTAAAGAGGTGAGCACTTGGGGAGAGTTCTGAAGAACAAATGCGTAACTGAACAGAAAAGAAAGAAAAATAGAAAAGAAAATACCCCCCTGGTGATCCAGTTTTCTGTTGCTGTGTAACAGGTTTCCTGAGGCATTAGAAGTGTTATGGTGTCTTAGGTATGAACAAGGAATATTACTAAAGAGATAAACTAGGTTGGCAAACTCATTTGGGAATTTAGGAAGCAATTAACTACCGACACAAAGGAGAGAGTAGAGGAGTATTGCACTATTTCCAGTTTCGGTTTCTCCAACAGTTGTTGTTCTGTATGATTGAGTACAGAAGTTAGTGAGTGCTTTGCTGATTTAATCTTGAGTTTAAAACCTTGGTAATACCCATATCTAGTGGGGTAAAAACCGTGGGCAAGTCTTAACCTCAGCTGAGTTAACTAGAAACAAGAAACACAAGGAAACATGGGTTGGATTGTCTCGGTTTCCAAGTAACATTGCTGTCCTGTATAGCTAGATTACAGAAACATTAGGAGTGAGAGGTTAGGTTATCGATGAACCCAAAATAGACCAAATCCACCTGATTGTGTGTGAAGAAATGTTGGGGCAAAATAAACATGGTTTGATATACTAAAGGAGAGGTTAAGTAAGAATAAACACTAAGCTTATGTTACGGTTTTATAAACTTGAGATTTTTGTATAAGTGGGTTTTAGGGGTATTCTATAATCTATATTATCATTAGACAAGGGTTAAAATATTACTCACTTAATTATCTGAGGTCAGAATACCCATTAGATAAGTCATATCTATATTATACAACTTGTTACATAATTGTTTTTTAAAACGCCCTAAAACATTACCTAAGGGAAAAGGGCTTAGTTAACATGTAAATAAAGACATGAACTATCCTAGGAATAAGTTAAGCCTAGGATTAATGCATGTGAAATTCTAAGAGTCAATCTAAACTAAGCATCTAACAACAATACCTGGGGGATAACATACATTATAAGTGGCGTCACATAAAATAATAAACTGACCCATTGTTTTAATTAACGCTAGGGTCGTAACGAACACCAACCAGGAACCCGTGTATGAGACGACATTTGCCTCTGAATAAGGTATGGACATGTGTGGTTCGTATGTTGCCGTGTTACACGGCTTGTGTGTTGTGTGCTTGTTGATAATGACTCTAAGACTAAAAGCATGAAAATTGGATTGCTCCTTGTGGCTTGCTTTTATGCGTGTGATATATATCCTTGTGGCTTGCTTTTATGCGTGTGATATATATCCTTGTGGCATTTTACTTCGTGCTCATAGTAGTTTAGTCCCTTTTCTCGTTTATGGAACTTGAGACGAACTACTACGAATTATGAAAACAAAGAAAACTCTATAAGGGGAACTCCTCTCTAAACCATTGAGGACTACCATGACACCCACTATGGTGTCTATTCATTGATCATAATGAAGAGCAAGTCTCCTTTGGTGAGACATGACGAACCACGTAGACAAAACAAAAGAACTATACAAAGAGAAAACTCCTCTCTAACTATAGAGGACCGCTAATGACACCCACTATGGTGTCGATATTATAATGAAAATGAAACGAAAAGTACCAACTGTGAAACATGAGAACAACCCGGGAAGACAACAGCTCGGGGCCGCACGGTATGGATGATCGGGAGTTGGTATCTGCATCAGATCCTTCAACCGTCTATGATGGAATATATTTTGGTGAAGCACATCCCGGAGTCCAGAGGTGACTTCCGCTTCCTTGACCCTGGGTGTCGGGAATGGGGGAGTGACAAATTGGTGAAGCACATCCCGGAGTCCAGAGGTGACTTCTGCTTCCTTGACCCTGGGTGTCGGGAATGGGGGAGTGACAAATTGGTGAAGCACATCCCGGAGTCCAGAGGTGACTTCCGCTTCCTTGACCCGGGTGTCGGGAATGGGGGAGTGACAAATTGGTGAAGCTTATCCTGGAGTCTAGAGGTGACTTCCGCTTCCTCGACCCTGGGTGTCGGGAATGGGGGACTAGCTATGGAGGAGACGTCCTCCAACGTGCGGTGATAAAGAATTCACAAATAATCCTTAAAGACAAGGAATGATTAGCACCTACATAATGATGTCTCGGGATCTAATCTATATCCCCTGACTCGGTGCCAGAGAATAAAGGAAAACTTGTGTAATGAGACCAAGCAAACAAGTGAAAGTCACGAATGTGAACCTTTAAGCAACAAGGAATGAATAGCACCTACATATTAAAGTCTCGGGATCTAACCTACATCCCCTGACTCGGTGCAAGAAAAGAAAAGGAAAACAGGTGTAATGAGAACAAGAAAACAATACGTAATCTCTTGAATGATCCCATAGTGAGGATCGACGGTATAATATACCTACGCACACATTGTATTATGTACTTGATTGTTGTGCTACATTAGCAGCTTTTGTGCTTGGTTGCTTATTGACATTGCTATGCTACTTGCAAGTTGTGCTTGGTTGCTTGCTGATATTGCTATGCTACCGATGAGTGTGTAAGATATCATGAGTACTAATGTGTGCTTTACTGCTTTATCATAGCATGTAAAATGGACTTAATAATATTCGACCAATTAGTCGTGTGGCCCGGTAACATGCGGGCTTCACACGTTCATACTCAGCGTAGTTTGCTGAGTCCTTTACACCCAATTTTTTTTCAGGTCTTGTGCCAGACGATAACGGAGAGTAGGCAGGGGTGACTATCATAGGGGTAGTCCACATGGCAAGACTTTAAGTAGTATGCTTTCTTATGTATGAGTTATGTCGTTTAAGTTGTTAACTAAACTGTAGATGCTCGGTACTGAGTTGTACTTTATATTGTATTTAGAATTCGTTAAGTTGGACTTCCAGTCATACAGACCGTAACTTGAAGTTGGTAATGAGGACTGTCAACCATGTGGGTGGTTGGCGTCTGTAGCAGCACCCGAATAGAGTTCGAAACCGCTGCGTAGACTTCTCCTCCCGCTAACTAGACGCGTCGTCTGATTATTGATTGTGATTCGGGGGTGTTACACTATAAATATATAGTTCATGCATATTTATTCACACACATTCAGACAAACAATCTTATCACAGATCACACAGAAGTCTGAACTGAGGAAGCCCTCAGAGACAATCAGAGACACGTAACAACATACCGTACCCTGACTGTATAACTGTGGAGTATGAATCAGCTAGATCCGATGCTCCCCGTGTCATCTCTAGTAGTCTAATAAAACATTACGTTACTGATTAGAATCCCGTATAACAACATAACTCTACGGTACCCCGTACCCCCTTACCCTTGTATCCCCGTGCCTAAACTGTCAACATAACTCTACGGTACCCCGTACCGTCACTAATACCTCCCGATTAATCCCCCGTTATGAACTGTCAACGTTTGTCGGGTTTACGGCTTAACTCGGGATGGAAAAACGTTATATTACACTCGTAGTCTCGTCTTGTATATTAATATACTTAAAGCTTGGACTTTGTTATCGCATGTAATTTAGTATACCCTTGTATATTATATAGTTTGTTTCTATATTGCATGTATAATTCTTATCATACATTATACATTTCACCTTAGTATTTATTTTCCTAAGGTTTGTTTTTCCAAGTTAAATGTACCATAATTCATATGTAAAAATACTTTGGATTATATAAACCCTTATTATTCCATGTAAACTCATAGCATTAGAATTTCCATATCTAATGTTTATAATTCTTTTCTCTTTATCTTATATCATTCTTAATTATGATAATATATGGTTATTGAACCACATTATATTTTCTACTCCATAACATATATTTATTTATTATATATGCATTATGGGACTCTTTATTATATGGTAAATCTTTATAATATATTCATTCTCTTTTAATGAATATTTCTTATATTATAAATGTTACACCCTTATAACATTAAAACCATATTATAAATTTTTATTTAAAAATGCCCATATTTCCGAACAGCACCTAGTTTCTTAAATATTTACAAAATCCACCACATAATTAATATAATGTTATATTATAGTTATATAACATATAATGACATTTATGTCATTAAAACAATTATAACCTATAGTTATAAATTGTTATATATTACCAAATAGCCCCTTATACTCTCGGCTTTCACTATATTCCACTAAACTTCCATAAATTACAAACTAACCCCAATTTATAATACATAGTTTTCTAATGTCATTAAAACTATATATTATACATATTTCTTTATAAAACCTTATATATAACTCCAAAAATTACCAAACTATACCAAAAGGTTATAAATATCATTTCTAACCTTATACTTTCTTTAAATCTCTGTTTATACACATATGTTACCCATTTGTAACAATGTTATAAAATATCATATATTATACTTATATAATTCATACAAACTCCAAATTTAACCAAATAAACTTCTAAAAATTCCTAATAACCTAAGGTCTGTTCTAAATTCTATTTAGTACCCCAAGTTTTCGGAAATCACAATATAACCCCATCTCTTATAAATCTTTACAATTTAATAACTATCTTAATATGAGGTAGTATTTTAACATCTTAAATTCTCCAAACTTAGTCAAAGTCTCCTATATAGTCAACTTTGACTTCTAATACCAAATTGGAGCCAAACTTTCGGTAATTACCAAATATACCCTATAGTTTTCTATTTTTACAATTTTGACCCAAAACTTTATAAAATGTTATAATTTTTATTAAATTCATTTTAAAACCCTAAACTCCTCTAAAATAAGCCCACAGCTTTATATTTTACTAGTAATTACCAATTGACCCCAAACTTAATTATATAAGCATAAATTAAACTAAATAAGCTTTAAACTTAAATTAAAATGGCCTAATGACATGGCCTTATTACAACTTTGCTTTATAACATAAAATTACACATAAATAGCTCAAATTATACAATAAACTCATGGCCTTGCTGTTGTTTATTTATTTTTCCACATAATGTCATAATTTGACCATTATGTTAATTAAATCACTTAAATGACTAGCTTAATTTATCTTAGTCATTTTTTTTCCATACTTAGGTTAAAATAACCCTTATAATTAACTCTACTCTAGGCACATAATATATATATATATGCTAAAAAATCTTAAAATCATAAGTTTTAAGGTGTTTATACCTTGGTTTATCCTTGTAACAACTCGGAAGCTTGGAGGAAAAATCACCACATCATTTAGACATGTTTAATACACCAAAATAAGATATGGTTATACTCCAAGCATGAGCTTAACCATAAAGAACAATTAATGTAAGATTTAAGGCAAAAATCACCTTAAAAATACAAGGAAGTTTCCAAAGGATTTTGGCCTGAATTAAACACACCACATGGTGTTAAATTCACCATATAAACATAGGAAATAGCTAGACAACAACAAGCTGCTATGGTAATAGGCTTTACCTTGGCAAAATGCCTTAAAGAATGGTATTTCCTTTGATTTTTGGCCACCCTTGCTCCAAATGGTTAACCAACTGAATAAACATGTAAATATGAAGATTATGAGTGAATAAACTCATAAAAATCATAAGAAGAAAACCGGATGAAGAAAGGAGATGCTTAAGGTATGTTTTTGCCTTATAATGCAAATTTTGGAAACCTTGGTCCCTATACTTGCTTCAGCCGAGATTGATGTTTGTTCAAGCTTTAAACACTGAGAAGAGCCATGGAAAGTGATAGATCATGAGCTCCAAGTGTAGGTAATGAAGAGATGAAGAAAAAGAGCTAAAATATGCCTTAAACCATTACCTTAGGTGCTTAAGAGATTGATTTGCCTTCCATACTAAAGAACACAGCTTGAGAGGGTTTGTAAATACAGAAGGCTCGGCTGGAATGGGACAAGAGGCAAGAGAATGAGAGGAAATGAGCTTAAATGATTGAAAAGTAAGATTTGTAATAGTAAAATGGTGATTCACCAAATTAGGAAGATATTTAGCACTAAAGTAAAATGAGCTGTCTTCGAAGCTCCTTGCCTGCCAACAGCCAAAGGGTTAGAAGGGTCATTAGTTGACCATTGACCATACTTGGTCAATTTTGCTTAAAAATGCACTATTTGGGTTACTATTCATAAATGAATGCCATATTTTTGATTGTTTTTGAAATTTTGGATTTAGACCTTCCAATGTGGTACTTAGTACATTAGTATATCAAGGTCTAATCCAATGCTTAACACCACTCAAAACCCACTCAGAAAGTCAATTTTCTCAAAACGTGCTTTAAGGAATTTTAAAGCACATTTTGTGTTATGTGAACATGTTTTAGAGCTTGGTTTCATTTGAGAATGGTTTTATTATGTTCATTACTTCATTATAATACTTAGGAATCCATTTTGGATCCTATTTGAGGTCATACAATCTCTATGGTGTCTTAAAGCACATTTTTGGCTTTACCGATCTTAAAGCATGTTTTGCCTTGTTGAGATCTTTTAGATTGTTCCCCAATGGTATTTAGATGTTTATTAACCATCTTAGATCATTCATAGATCATTTAATTAAGTTTTTAAGGTTAGGGGTATTTCAGTCTACCCCCCTTAAAAAGGCTTCGTCCCCGAAGTCCTTACTCATCTACAGTTCACCTAAGGAATCAAGTTCCACTAAGTAATCAATCAGACCATCGCTAGGGAGTAACACCCACTAGGTTCAGACCTAGTCTATATGTATCATGATTGATACAGCATATATAAAAAAATAGCCGAAACTCATTCGTATCATAGCACTAAACAAGGTGCACATCCAACTCATCGACAAAAGTACTCAGCGGTACTATATATATATTCTCAAACACGTGCACTAAGGCACATACATAAGATGTATCAAACATACAATCATCCAAACAAACATGTATGACATAGCATACTACCAAACACACCACAAAAACAAGACCTAATGCATAACATATGCGCAAGCCAAGTGGCGTCTACCCCCCTTAAAAAGGGTTTGACCACGAACCCGTATAAGTGTCACAGCTACTACTCGAAGAGTGCTGGATACTTCGCTCTCATGGAGTCCTCTAACTCCCATGTAGCCTTCTCCACCTCATGGTTCGACCAGAGAACCTTGACCATGCTAACGGTCTTGTTCCTAGTCTGTCTCATCTTCATATCGAGAATGCGGAGTGGTACTTCCTCATATCGTAGAGCGGGGTCCAACTCTAAAGTCTCTGGCTGTAACACGTGCGATGGGTGGGGCACATACCTCTTCAACTGTGAAACGTGAAAGACGTCGTGCACCCTCCCGAGCTCTGCTGGCAAATCCAGTCTGTAGGCTAACGGGGCCACTCGCTCCCTAATCGCATAAGGTCCAACATACTTCGGGCTCAACTTGCCCTTCTGCCCAAACCGGAAGATCCCCTTCATGGGTGACACTCTGAGGAATACCATGTCATCGGTAGTGAACTCAATGTCCCTCCTCCTAGTGTCTGCATATGATTTATGCCGGTCCTGAGCTGCCCTCATGTTCCTACGAATCTGTAGGACATCCTCCTTGATCTGCTCTAGGTACTCCGGTCCTAGAAGCGTGGTCTCGCTGGCCTCATCCCAGCATAAAGGAGTCCTACACAGTCTACCATAAAGTGCCTGGAACGGTGGCATCTGTATCGAGGAGTGGTAGCTGTTGTTGTAGGCGAACTCTATCAGATGTAGACGCTCTAACCAACTCCCCTGAAAATCCAAGGCACATGCTCTCAGCATGTCCTCTAGTGTCTGGATGGTCCTCTCACTCTGACCGTCGGTCTATGGATGGAATGCCGTACTAAGTTTCAACTTCGTACCCAAGGCTTCCTGAACTTGACCCCAGAATCTGGACAAAAATCGAGGGTCCCTATCAGACACAATGGTTTGGCACGCCATGGTGCCGGATCACCTCCTTCTGGAACAGTCCGCTAACTTCGGGACCTTCCAGGTATCCCTCATAGCACAACTTTTCCACCTTCGTCAGACGGCCACAATGACCCAAATCGTGTCAGTCCTCCCTTAGTCTGGGAGACCGACAACGAAATCCATCGAGATTTCGAACCAGCAGCAGGGAACAGGCATAGACTGCACTAAACCGCCGGGTCTCCTATGCTCAAACTTAACCTTCTGACAGGTCAAGCATCTAGCCACGTAGTCAGCAACATCCTTCTTCATCCCGCTCCACCAGAAATGGACCTTCAAGTCCTTGTACATCTTTCAAAGAACCAGGGTGGAGGATAAGGATGAGCAATGAGCCTCCTGAAGTATCTTCTCCTTCAGTCAGGCGAAAATCTGGAATACATCACCGGCCATTCAGTCGAATCATGCCATCATACACAATTCGAAGTCATACTTCTGGCTCTCAAAATAACCCTCTTGACATTTCTGCCTGATATCTCATTATACTGATCACTCTCCTGTGGCAGCTGTATCTCATCAATCATACTGCTGCTCGCTAATAGTGTAAATAATGAATGAGCTCTACGGCTCAGGGCATCGGCTACTACATTCGCCTTGCCCTCCTTGTATTTCAGGTCTATGTCATAGTCCTTCAAGAACTCGACCCATCTTCTCTGTCGCATGTTCAGCTCCTTCTGAGAGAAGAGATGATGTAGACTCTTGTGATCAGAGTAGATGGTGACTGTCACACCGTATAGATAATGTCGCCAGATTTTCAAAGCGAAGACTACTGCGCCTAACTCAAGGTCGTGTGTGGGGTAATTTACCTCGTGCTTCTTCAGCTGTCAGGATGCGTAGGCAACTACCTTCCCGTGCTGCATAAGCACACAGCCTAGTCCGGTTCCTGAGGCATCACAATATACCTCGAACCCATCAGTGCCCTCAGGGATAGTAAGGACGGGCGCCGAAGTCAGGAGATCCTTTAGTGTCTGAAAGGACTGCTCGCACTCTACAGACCATAAAAACTGGGACTCCTTCTTCATGAGATTCGTCATCTGTTTGGCCACCTTAGAGAAGTCCTTCATGAACCTTTGATAGTAACCGGCCAAACCCAGAAAGCTGCGGACGTCTGTGACTGCCTTCGGCCTCAGCCAACTCTTCACTGCCTCTATCTTAGCAGGGTCTACAGATATCCCGCTCGCTGATATAATGTGTCCAAGGAATGACACGCTGTCTAACCAAAACTCACACTTCGAGAGCTTGGCATACAGCTGGTTCTCTCTCATGATACTCAAAACCTGCCTCAAATGTAACTCATGATGCTCCTTGGTCTTAGAATAGACTAGGATATCATCGATGAAGACCACAACTGAACTATCAAGCTGCTCTCTGAAGAAACGGTTCATCAAATCCATGAAAATGGTTGGCGCATTCGTTAATCCGAATGGCATAACGGTGAACCGTGAGTGTATGATGTCCATACCGTGTCCTGAAAGCTGTCTTCTCCACATCACCCTCTGCGATCCTAATCTGATGGTAGCCAGATCTGAGATCTATCTTTGAGAACATACTAGCTCCTCTCAGCTAGTCAAATAAGTCATCTATCCGTGGCAACAGGTACTTGTTCTTGACTGTGACCGCATTAAGCTCACGGTAGTCGATGCAGAGTCGCATACTGCCGTCCTTTTTCTTGACGAACAGTACTGGAGCACCCCAAGGAGAAACACTAGGTGATGAATAATCCCTTGTCGAGGAGGTCCTCCAGCTGTAGTTTCAGCTCCCTCATCTCAGACGGTGCCATACGGTAGGGCGCCTTAGCAATAGGGCCCGTACCTGGCAACAAGTCGACGGCGAACTCAACCTCGCGCACAGGCGGCATGCCTGGCAGCTCATCAGGAAACAAGTCGGGAAAGTCTACCACAACTGGAATGTCTAAGTCCATCACGTCGCTCTGTCTCGTGTCCTGTACATAACAGAGGAAGACTTGCCAGCCCTTCCTAACGTCCTTCATCAGGGACAATGCTGACACGATCTTGACAGTCGGCTCTCTCCTCACACTACGGTATGACACTGTCTTGCCGCTCGGCCCCTTCAGTAGTAGTCGATGCTCTGCACAATGAAGGCGGCCCCTGTGCTTCTGCAGCCAATCCATGCCCACTATAACGTCGAATCCCAAGTTCTTGAACTCGATCAAATCAATGGGAAAGGTCTCAGCCATGATGCTGATCTCCAACCCCGTATACTGACTGGTGTAACCTACTTTCTCCTTCGAAGGAAGGGTGACTGAAAAGTCAGAAAGCTGTTCGGGGGCAGCCCCCAGCTTCTTAGCAAATGCCGAGGAAATAAAAGAATGCGAAGCCCCTGAGTCGAACAATACGGAAGCACTAACACCATCAACAGGAAAGGTACCTGAGATCACCTCTCGTATTAGCATCGAGTCCCAATAAATCACTAATTTACTGTTGGTTGTAATCGTCATACCTGTGATGACATTATCGGACTCCTTGGCTTGCGTCATATCTAGGCTGCATATGGTACCCTCCTTTCCATTTTCATAGCCTGAAGTTATGAATTAACGGTATCAACAAACTGAACACATATACTTGAAGGTACAAAAACTCTCATTTTATTCATCCAACTGTATTATACAGGATTACACACTTAGCTACTACCATTACATCAGTACTGTCTGAAAGTCAAATTTAAACGGCCAGGTCGGATGTGGGTCTCATTCACTAGAGCTGGTGGAGCGGTATTGAGCTTAATGCTCTTGATTCCATGATATACAAGCCTCGACTCTCCACCAAATACCAACACATCCCCAGACTTGAGGATGATCTTGCTTGCTAGATCCATCCTCTTCTGGTCTCCATAGATGAACTCAACATCATCGCCGATGGAGAATGACACAACCGGTATTCCTCTGGTGATGGACTCAGTCGTCTCATCACAATCCTGGTGCATCCCAAGCTTTCCTCCATGCTCGTAGTAGTTGATGATGCAAACGTCAGGTGTCGTGTCGGGTAATGGATAAGTCTCACAGTCTTGAGCAATATCCATTGCGTTTCTCACCAAGGTTAGGAGACTCTCAGGTATCCTAGGTTAGCCACCCCTAGCCATGATCATAAGGTCATTTCTCTTTATGTTAAAGGTACCTAAATTGCTTTATAATTGTACATATAACACCTATTAATAATTCCAAAGTTTAATTGCATATAATTGCCTAAAGTTAATGTTAATAGTGTACTAAAGTGTTAGGCATTTGTAACTCTTACTAAATAACCATTTCTATAATTTACAAGTTACAATGTATATACCCTAAGGAAGAAAATTACCTTAAATACCTTAAAGCATATTTTTTGGTTCATTAAGGTTCTCTAGGGTTTTATGTTCAATTCCCATAGCTCCTAATGTTTTAAGTTAAGTTTTCCATCCTTAACAATAATTTCTACGGTTTTCCGGAACCATTCCAGGCACTTCCAGGCCTTTCAATGTTTTCCTAACTCTTAAGGTTTCTAACATTTCAAGACTTAGGGTTTTTCTCATTTTTGGGTATTGCAGCTAGATTGTTATTGGACCTGAGGTGCTCTAAGGTGGTTGAAAGAGAGCTAGCTTTCCAGCCAAGAGAGGTGCTTAGGCCACCTCTTAGTTGTTTCTTGTTAGTTTCACTTAGTACTTGTATGCTTGCTTCACTTGGTGTGTCCTAACTTCATTGAACCAAGAATGAAATACCCCAAACTTATTAAACACGGATTAAATATCAAATCATATTAATTAAGGCTTAAACATGCCTTAAAAGTCAACTGAGAACAACAGTGGTCAACATAAACAAGTTGTTGCACCGTTTAACTGTTAGGGTAAATAAATACCCAAATGAACTATGTAGGACCTAAAATTTGTCCTAAGCATATTAACATAATATTAAACATATTATAATTGTTGGGCAACACTCCAACACAAGAAAAGCACTTTCATGCTTCAAGGTCAAAAAGGGCAAAAATGTGCTCTAAGAAACCTTAAAGGTCTAATGACCTCTAAATGATATAAAATTGAATTACATGATCAAATATCATGTAAGGAACACAACAAAACCGTTGTCAAAGAAAACAGAGCTCAGAAACACCAGGCAACACAAAATGTGCGCTAAACTCCTTAAAGCACGTTTTTGTGAATTGTCTTTTAAATTGGTTTTAAATGGGCTAAAAGGTTATAATACCTTTAAATGTAATAAATATCATATTATATGATATTAGGAATTTAATTTCCAAATTTTACAGATTTTTCAAATTTAATATTAAATATTAATAAACCCTAAAGTGGGGCCCACAGGGGTCAAAATTGACCAAGTATGGTCAATGGTCAAATTAATGACCCACTTGGACCATGGAATTCGGCTGGCATGGAGGTGGGGAGGCAGAATGACTCATTGATTGGCAATAATTCAGCCTAACACAAACAAGAATAGTGAAAATCATAATTTCCTTACCTTTTTCAAGTTTTTCAAACCTTTCCTCTCTTTCCTCCTTCCTTGCACGAGTTCCCTTCTGCCCAGCTGAGTTCCTCCCTTCCATTGAAGCTCTCAAGGTCTGTTATTGAGCATGGAAGGCAGATCTAGCTCCTAAGTTCATAAAGTAAGTGTTTTAATGTCATTTTTAGTCATTTTTAGCTCTTTTTCTTCATCTCTTCACTACCAACACCTAAATTTCGTGGCTCAACAATTCCTATGGCTTATTCTCAGTGTTCTAAGGTTAGAACAAGAGCTAAACTCAGTTGAGACCAGTAGAGGGACCAAGGTTGTCCAAATCTACACTTTAAGGTAAAAATGTGCTTTAAGCTCATAACTTTTGATTCCCTTTGAATTCGGCTGTGAAATTTTGACCATAGCCTCATCTTCTTCTCCTTTTCATGTGGGATCTTTTGGTTAGCCATTTGGAGCAAGGATGGCCGAGATCCAAGAGAAATACTCTCTTTTTAGGCATTTTTCCAAGGTAAAACCAAATAACAAGGTATAATTTCGAGATCTAACTATCTCCTATGTCAATATGCTGGATCTAACACCTTGTGGTGTGTTTGGTTCAGGTCGAAAACACTTAGAACTTTCCTTGCACTCTTAAGGTAATTTTTGCCTCAAATCTTACATTAAATTACTCCTTATGGTTAGATCTTGCTTTGAGACTAACTAGGCCTTGTTTTCTGTTTGAAAACATGTAAAACAAGCTGTGGAGAATTCCTACTCAAGGTGGCCGAACCAAACAAGGCTTTACCTAAGCTAAATCAAGGTATAAATCACTTAAAACCTTAACTTGATACATTAACACAAGTTTAAGTGTGTGTTTATTAATGGCCGTGAGTGAAGGAGAAAAACAAGGTCTTATTTGACCTTAAAATGTTTAAGAAATGGTTTAATAAATTTTACAACGAATTAAACAAGCATAAATGTCAAATTTAAGACATTATGTGGAAGTTTGGTAAATAAATGAAAACTATGTGGTGAGGCCGAAATTGTATATGTATTTTGGGACATTTATGTGTAATTTATTTTGCAAGCCAATGTTTGTAATAAGGCCATGTATTTTAGGCCATTTTATTTATGCATTTACAAGCTTTTATTTAAGTTTAGGTGTTATATAATTATTACCGAAATGAAATGGGGCCTTAAGTGTAAATAAATTAAATTTGGGGGCTTTAGAATAATAAGGCCGAAAATTAGAGTTAAAAAGGAGTTAAAATAAAGTTTATAAGATTTTATAAAGTTTTGGGGTTAAATGGTGATTTTTAGAAAGTTTGGGTGTAAACCGTAAATATAAAGAATTGGTGGTCAAGGAAATATTAAGGTGGTCAACCTTGACCATATGCTAGGTTTTGACAAAAATAAATAAGTTAGATAACTTATTTAAGGTTTTATAATAAGTTATTTATTTATGGTAATATTTTTATAACATATGTGGTAAATATGTTATTACCAAAAATAAAGGGTGTACAATGGTATTTTAAAACACCCATGGGCTATTAGGAATTTTTAAGAATTTATTGGGTTGTTTTTGGAATTAAAATAAGCTATATATGAATAATATATAGTAATTATGTCATTATGACACTTTGGAGAAAAATAGATGGTGAAATGGTAAATACCAAGAGTATATGGGTTAATAAGGATAATTTATAACCCTTTGGTGGGAATTTGGTGATTTTAGAATTATAAGTAATTGTTGAGATATATTGTATATAATATATAGTTTTACAAGATATTATCAAACTATGTTATAAATTGGGCCTAATGACAATATAAAATGTATATTGAGGTCTATTCGGAATTTATGAAAAATACCATGGTTATACTCTTTTATAGTTAGAAATGTTATATTGAACTGGTATATCTAACATGGTAAAAAGAAAGGGGTGATTTGGTAACTAAGGAAAATTATGGTTTAAGGAAAAGTATAAGGTTTAATATATGCCTATGAGGCAATATACAATAGTTTTGTATAAAAACTATAGGTTATGAATTAAAGGAAATAAAAATATCATAGTAAGTGATATTAGTATTTTGGTATAACATTACATAATGTTATGTGGTCAAAAATGGGATTTAAATAAATTCAAGGGCTATACCGAATTAATAAGAGTTGGAAAATGAATTTTAGACTATGGTCTATAAGGTCATAAATGCTATGACAAATATATGGTATTAAGGTGGTTTAAGGGAATTAATATAAGGAGGGGTACTCACATAAAATAATGTGACAAACGATAAATAAATGGGATTTATTAACTAAGGTGTTTATAGAATAAACCTTAGGAGTTGTAATTATACAACATAAAATGTTACATAATATTAGGATAATAATCTTAATATAAGTTGTATAATATAATACAACTAATGGGAACAATCATCTAATAAAAGATGATAAAATGTAACATAAAATATAAGAGTTTATGAAACTCACGAGAATTACCTACGTGGTAAAAATATATATACATACACAAGAATGATGTATATAAGGTGGATATATATAATTTGGTTGAAAACCATATGGTTTAATGGTGGTGGTTATTAAAAAAATATATATATAGTTACAAACTATATGCTATGGATTTTTGGGATGCAAATACTATTTGCTAAAGATAATGAATTATATACTACATGGTATGATAAGGAATGGTGGAGAATAATACAATATGGTGGAAAATAATACAACATGGGAAAAAAAAAACAATACGGAAAAGAATACAATATGATAAGTGATACAATACAAAAAATATATAATATAAAATAATCATGCATGCGTACATGCAACTATAGGTTACGTACCTAAACTAGATGTGGATAAGATTTAAAAGAAATACGACGAATTAAACTTAACAGTTGAAAAGTATGACGTATGAGTTTTAAGTAACAAAGCCGACTGTTTTAGAGAAACCCGTAACAAACTGTAGAAAACAGGGGTGAACTGTCGGGGTTACTTATAATTCGGAAATACCGGATGTAGTTAGTCATGGAGACTGACTTATAGTTTTTATTACCGTTTAGAGTATACTTCTGACAAGGACGCTTG
The DNA here is from genome assembly GCA_023374045.1 of Limonium bicolor. Taxonomy (NCBI): domain Eukaryota; kingdom Viridiplantae; phylum Streptophyta; class Magnoliopsida; order Caryophyllales; family Plumbaginaceae; genus Limonium; species Limonium bicolor. Next base: position 136,366,114 of record CM041780.1, on the reverse strand, counting down.
ACGAGCTAGCGGACTACACGGAGCGTAGGATCCTGCTGATTCATACTCCACCGTAATATTGTCAGGGTGAACGGTATGTAAAGGGGTTTGCCGAGTTGACCTAAGGTTGCTCCTTGGGCTCGGATTGGTTGATATAACTTGTGTGTTGTTATATGTCTCTGATTGTCTTGGAGGGTTTCCTCAATTCAGGCTTCTGTGTGATCTGTGATAAGATTGTTTGCCTGAATGTGTTAATTGTATATTTATAGCTGCTTATTATTTACTGTTGTTGAGTTAACAGTATTGGTTCATATATATGAATATATATATATAAAACGAACTAGCGGCTATGGTGCTATCTTATATGAAAAATAAGGAACGTAAGTAAAACGTTGTAGCACTATGATAATAACACATACATATTATCTGAGACTTGTGTACGGAGCATTGGCCTTTTCTATACGCCGCTCTCGTATCTAACACTGGATCCTGAGTTTACAAACTCTGGGTTGGACTAATGACCTTAGTCTGCTGTGTTAGAAGATTTGGTAATGCGATGCGATGCGATGGTATAATTAATAAATTAATGAATGGAAAGGAAAGCCAAGAGGATGTGGCTCTTGGTGCGCGCTGTGATCACAAAAACGATACCAGGATGTCCGCGTACGGGTCCGTAAGTATCAAGGAAATTCCCGTGAGCTAGAATGGCTCATTGGTCGGAGACTCTACCGTTGGAGTGGCTACTGCCGTGGGTGACCCGCCATAATATATGGGTAACTAGAGACGTGTCGTTTTAACGAGACATTGTCACTAGGTATAACTGAACAACTAAAACAATTGAAACTTATACAGTGGCGAACAATATCATGGACGAGACTCTTATTTATTATTCTCGTTGTTTCGCTTGTTGTTCATTGGTTATACTTGTGGATATTTTATTGTGTGTTGATGGTTGGATGGAGCCTACAAGGCTAAGGTAGATTAAATATGGAAACTGCACGCTACGGCGAATGTACATTGTACATATGGATGGGGCTTGAAAGCCAAACTAAAATAAGTTGACAGTGGATGGTGAACGCTACGGCGATTGTACATTGTACAATATATTGTTGTTATTCGATACGTTCGATATATAATTGTGGTTTGTGATATCTAAATGATGGTTTGGTTTGGATGGATGTTTATTGTCTGTGAATATTTGGATGGATGGTTAAACTTATTATGCATGTTTACTACAGTATTGAATATAACTGTAAAATGGTAAAGCATGAAACCGATCTAATAATAAGACGGTTAAAATGACAAGTGACCATTAGGGTCCAGGCCCGGCATACTCAGCGTCTATCGCTGATACTACGCCATTTCAGGTTGTTGATCATTGTCGGAGCTGAAGAGCAGGAACAGGGTAATTGGAGACGTTGTATAGAAGTGAAGATGGTGTATGGTCTTATGGTAAGGTTATGTATTTTCAGGTTTGGGTAGATGCTCACTTGTCGATGATTTTGGTTTATGGACTTAGTGTGATGTATAGGAATTTTCTCGTTATCACTGCGGTTAGCAGTTTATGTATTTTGGAAGTTGGATGTGGTTTGGCTACGTTGCTCGCATGGGCGAGTAATGGCCGGTGACACCCGTGTGAGTTTGTAATAGTTAATTAGTTTACCGCTGCGAGACGTTTTTATTTATTGCTACGTGAGGGATTATGTCGTGATTATGGAGAGGGGTGTTACAAAGAACTTAACAGCTTATTCCCTTGACACTTCAGTTGAAGTTGCCACCCTCCTTGCACCAGCATCACCACCATTCCTTGATTCCTAAATCTCGTTGGAGCATTCAAACCTAATATCTCTAAAATATGTTCTAAGCAAAACTAGGTTCCCCTACTATCCTTAAGATGGCATCTAAGTCAACAATAAGAAGATATTTCCAAGGGAAGAAACTAAGACGAGACAAGGATAACGATGTGGAGTAATATAGCATTTAATAGGCTCTTATGCTAATAATAGAGTATTAGGTCTTAGTTGATCAATAGAACTCTCATATGCTATTAAGGATCATTAGAGTCTTCCTAATCAACACTAGGGCTTACCTCAATACCCTTAACGATTGTTTATAAACTAGGGGTATTTCAATATGACCCATCAAGAGTCAAATAATGAAAGACACATATAAATAAAGAATTAAAGAAGAAAACTAATGACAAAGTGGTGAACATCTATGCAATTCCTCGTAAATTTTGCATGCTTTTTCAATTCCTCAATCTAACATTACACGGTGTAAACGCGAGGCTTTTTTTTTATTGGTTTACATATTGTTAAATTTCTTAATCAATGTAATATTTATGGAAAAATTCACAATATACCCCTAAAAAAGTTTCAGAATTCATAATATACCCTGATTTTAAAACTCATACTTCATATACTCCTAAAAATTTCAAAATCCACAATATATCCCTAATCCGTGAAATGACCTTCAACAATCCCTATTTTACTCTTGACATTGCAGATCATGTTTCAGGTTCACAATTACCACTTTTTTATTTAGGGGCATTTTACAAACTTTTGCAAATAAAAAAGTTTAAACTACTACAAAATATAACTAATTACAAACATTATATGAAAAAGTAATAAAATTTTAACAAATAACTAAAACATATATGAAATTGATAAAATTAATGATGCTAAAATATTAAGCATAAACAAAACTTCAAACAAAATTTCTTTGACTATTTATCAGTTACGATCTTCATTAAAATATTTGTATTTATGTATCGATAATGATTAAATTATACTACATTTTATTTTTAATGCAAGTCGTTTTGAAGATGAAGTCCAGAGTAATCTCCAAAAATGACTTACATTTATAATAGGAGGGAGTATATAATAAGCTCATATATGTCAATTTATAAACAAAACTAATCCAATATAAGATGAGGTAGTTGTATATAATTTTAACCACCACATCTTATATTGGATTAGTTTCATTTATAACCTAACGTATATACGCTTATTATATATTCCCTTCTGTTCTAAATGAATGATATCTAGCTCTGAGCACTGATAAGTGCAAAACATATAGACTTTTTAGGGTTTAATCACCTTATTAATTGTAGCATTTTTAGTAATGTTTCTCACTTATCTAGGGTTTTTCCTATAAATATGTTGTTATATTAACTGATGTATTTTATGTGTTAAATTGTAGGAAAAATACCTAAAACATACATATGATTATAAGGGATTAAAGAAGGTCACGTGGAGGAGGACGACATGCATGCGTGATTTGCATGCAACCGCCTCTATTAGGGCGGACGTGGAGGAGGACATGCATTTGCATGCAACCGCCTCATATTGCGAGGACGAGACAGAGAGCCTGTACTGCCTCATTACAGGCGGACATGAGAGGAAAGGAGAGAACCGCCCCTTATTGGGAGGACAACTCTAAAAATGGAGAAGATAGAGGCAACCGCCTCAATAGAGGCGGACAACACTAGGGTTTCTGCATGGAACCGCCTCATTTCAAGAGGACGTGACTCCCATGCAACCGCCTATATACATGCGGACATGTGTAAATACGGGTTATCTTCTACGCCGACTCGCTCTGCAACTTGATTCCGATTTAGACGGCGCCTACCTCAAATTACTCACGCGTTGTTCCTGTCCCCTGCAATCAGTGAGGCTGCAATCAACGAGCTCAATTAATGAGCTGCTACTCTGTTCTTCTTCCTCTATAAATACGACGCTCGTTCAACCTTACCCAGTGTCCTTCCGGAGGTTCCGTCCGTGGTTCCTATGGAGTTCCAATTCACACCATCATTCCATCTTCGTACCACTACACTTTCACTCACTCATTCATTTTCATCTCTAATCTCCCGCTTCTCCATTTGTTTTCTTTTCATCTCATTAGTTTCACCTCTAGTCTCACGTATTTAATTAGCAGATCACTATTGAATATGTTGGGCTAGTTTACGTATATTCTGGGAATAATTATTATGTTTCTGTATTAATTATGCAATATGTTTTACTGGTTTTAATTTTAATAAAGTTTGTTGCGCTTAAGGTTTCACGTATCTTTTTAATAAACCTCATGAATTTATTAAAATGCTTTACCAGTCCATTTTGATCAGACCGGTGATAAATAGACAGGTTAATTAAGCCGTAAAACTGGAGAGAACTTGTTATGATTTAATAGGTTAATATTTTCAGTTGCAAAAATAATTCCTCATATCTAAACCGTCCGTTTACATATAAATTGCTTGAACCTTGATTAGAACCTTGCAATTTATGGTAATCGAGTTCTTTTGAGTTTATGATTTAAACCTTAAGATATTAAGAGGAATTTTGCCAAATAATTATAATTAAACCAGTAGACCTAGCATGAGAAAGCAGTTAATATATTAACATGAACCAGAGTCCCATTTAGTTTATTTGCTTACTTAGTTAATTTTATTTACTGTTTTTATTTATATGTAACAAGTCAATTAATCCCCCCTTTTTGTGATGCGCTTAGGTACTATTATATGTACATTAGTCCCACGGTTTGATATCCGGTCGCTTACATTTTTACTATACTACCACGACCGGGATTTTGTTTGCAGCCCGACGTTTATTTTGAGTTTTAATTTCTTTTCTTTTGTTTTATCTTAATTATACCCAATATAACCACTCAGATTATAACAGTCTGCAAAATGGCGCCGTTGCCGGGGACTAGATTTATTCTAGTTCCTAAGCCCCGGATTATTCACCTGTTTAATTATAAATATTCTGTTTAAATTTTGTTAATATTTTGTTCATAATATTTTATGTACTCATTTAATTAATTATAATATTCTGTTTAAATATTATGTCCATATTATTTGCTTAATTATTTATTAATTATCTACTATATTTGTTAATATTATTTTGTTGTTAATCTAACTTCGGACATTTAATTTCGGACATCTGACTTCTGACTTTGGACATCTGACTACTAACTCCTTAATATTGTTAACATTTTATTTCCATTGTCTCTAACATTTTATTTCCATTGTCTCTAACATTTAATTTCCATTGTCTCTAACATTTAATTTTCATTGTCCTTAACATTTAATTTTATGTAAATTAACTACTAACTTATAATTTATGTTATCTAATTACTAACTTATATTTATATGTCATTTTTATTTCTAACATATAATTTTATGATTTTTAATGTTGTGTTGTTGTTGAAATAAGGTTAGAATCAGAAGAAAAAAAATATTACGAAACAGGGGTTGTCCGCGTGGACAACCGCCCCGTTTCAGGCGGACTACACACAAGCCTTTAACCGCCCCGTAAGAGGCGGACTACACACAAGCCTCTAACCGCCTATAAAGAGGCGGATCCATGCACACCTGACCGCCTAAAACGAGGCGGACTCCACACATCCTCTCCGCCTCCTTGACCGCCTAATAACACGCGGTCACACATCCCCTTACCGCCTAAAACGAGGCGGACAAGGCTCAGAATAAAAAAAAAAGAGTTACAAGCGCCGCGTTTTGCAATCTGTTCTTCCCCAAATTAGAGAACTCGAGCCGAGAGAAGAACAAAGCCTCGCGAATCGCCCTCCTCCTCAATTCAACATTTCTTCTTCAATTCTTCACCAAATCTTACAAGGTTGGTACCGAAATCTTCGTTTTTCAATTCTTTACTTTCTATAGCTTCAAATCTGTAAATGATGAACTACATTAGGAGAAATTAAGGACTGAAGTTTCGAATCCCTAATTCCATAAATTCGAAAATTTCGAATTCTATTTGCTAGATTTGTCTCGAATTTGTCCACTATTAATCATAATATACATACACAAGGTTAAATCTTCACTTATTACACTTAGATTGGGTGTTTTTGATGAATTCCAATTTAGGTAATAGAACAATTCGAATTGCTTGAGTAAAAAAATAGAATTTTTCAATTCTATTTTGCCTTGTTGTTAAAAAAATATATATTATGATTATAGGTTATTATTTTTAGATTTGATTGGTGACGGTACTAAAAACCTTGAATTTTTTTGTGGAGAAACGAAGAATTTTAGGGAGACTCGTCGAATTTTCGACAGAATATTAATTGTTTATTTTTATTTTTATCTTTGTTTGTGTTTAATTTTAATTGTTTTACTTGTTTTCTATTTTTGTTATAATTACTAAAATGTTTATGTCAAATATTATGCTTTGTTAATATTAATTTTTTGTTGTTTTTAATATTAATATTTATGTTGCTATTAATATTAATTTTTATGTTGCTTTTGTTTATTAATATTTGTTAAATCTTAATGTTTTTGTTGTTATTTATTTTCATGTTTTTATTGTTTATTAATTTTTGTTAATTTTAATTTTGTTGTTGTTCATCTATTTTTCGTGTTTTTTATTGTTTGTTAAATTTTTGTTGGTTTTTATGTTGCTAATATTTTGTTTAAATTTTTATGTTATTATTTGCTCTGTTTAATTGTTTAATATTATTTGTTATGATGTTAATTTTATTTACTTTAAAAAATTCCAAAAAAATATATTAGTATGCCTCGTATACGTGGTGGCGACTGCCCCGGTGCATCATCTTCTTCTGCACCTAGTCTTCGGGACGACGGCTTTGTTTCAGCAGAGGCTCGTGCCTGGTACGATCTAGGCAAGGAGTTTGTGATGGAGAGGAGATTTGCACCAGAGGTGCTAGAGGCTGCAGGGGTGGATACCCTGTTTGACAGATTAGGACTTTCGATGGTCCTAAGGATAGGGCAGGGAGTCTTTTGTCCGGAGCTGGTGAGAGAGTTTTACGCTAATGCCCGGGCGGACAATCTGAGCATCACCTCTTATGTACGCCATCACCCCATAGAGATCACACCCTCGTCCTTCACTTCTCTTCTACAGATCCCGGATGGTCCTGACGATATCCGAGGATTCACAGAGGAGTACTTGCAGAGGACGAAGTCTAGGTGGCTTCAGGTTGTAGGTCGGAGGATCCGACATCGAGGGGAGGAGGAAAAGGAAGTCCTCCCTTTCGCGAGCTTCCCCACGATGCTTCAGAGGCTTCTCCTGGAGATCCTCAGTCATCAGATTCGCCCATCTGGGGCGCATGATGCTTCTGATGAGGATTGTGCTCTATTAGATTACTTTCTCGGTCCTGATCCTCCCACCCAACGCATCTCCTTCAGCCACATCATGTTTGGCCAGCTCCATAAGGTGGTCTCCTTCCTGAGGACGAAGAAGAAGAAGATCACTCCCATTTTTCCCTTCTTCATCGGGCTCCACCTTATCGGTTCAGTCCCACTCTCAGCAGAGGTCAAGCAAGGTTTAGAGCTCCGATCAGGAAAGCGTCCAGTCACACTGCAGACTGTGCGGAGCTAGGGCTTTACACGCTCAGATGAAGGTACTTGGGTCAGGAGTGGCACTGCTCGGTCTTCCACTGCATCTTCCACAGCAGCAGAGCCCTCTACAGGAGCTACACCTTCTGCTGATCCCGACCCACCGTCCGCTGACACTGCACAGGGAGAGGAGCCCTACGTGCCTACTACTGATGTGATGCAGACTCCAGCTCCTGTACCTTACCCGACCGATCAACAGAGTCAGCTCCAGGCATTCCATCAGATGCATCAGCGCTTTGAGAGCTTCGAGCAGAGGATGCTGGCTGAGCAGTCACGGGTGCATCAGCGTTTAGACCGGAGTGATGAGCTTCATGCACAGGCAGCGCAGCAGCATGAGCGGACCGCTCAGCTCCTACTGCGTCTACTCGGTCAGCCAGGCCAGGGACCTGCACAGCCTCCACCACCACCGCCGTAGTGATTTTATTTTATTTTATTGATATTTCTATTTGATTGTATTTTATTTTGTTATGTTGTTTACTAACATTTTGTAGACTTTTTCTGTTTAAACCTTATCAAACTTCAGCAAGGTAACAGTTCGGTTTGCTTCATGTTTTTATTTAATGTAGTACTTTATTATTTTTGCTTAAGTTATTTATGCCTAATTATTTATGTTTGTCTTATTATTATTTTCTTTTAGTACCACTTGAGTTCTGCTGGCTATATATGATTTTCTTTTCAGAATAAATATTCGAACATATAGCTGAACTCGCCTAAGGAAGTAACCTCAGTTGCTCTAGGAATTTCAATGTCTTCGGTTGAACACTTGCGTGAACTTAAGTGTGAGGAACGTCTCACCCCTACCAAAGCTTTAAGTGTGAGGAAGGATACCTTCCTCAATCTACAATACAAGGGGAGTTTCAGTTCTTCCTTTATTATATTGCTGTTCAACCTATATCAGTTTAATCCTTATTTGGTCTGTCATATTTTGGTAGGTCATTTTCTTGATTTTCATTCTGAACAATGAGGACATTGCTCCTCTTAAGTGTGAGGAAGGAGAGACCTTTCCCTGAAAATATGACAGCTGTTCGATAATGCCACACTCACTTATTGCTGCTCTAAACTGCCTAAATTTTAAAAAAAATTGTTATAAATGAGATGAAATAATTGTAGAAGTGTCTGAATTATGTCAAGTGGCAACTGAAAGATGGTTTTATTTTTAGGAGTTTGTATAAAATTATTTTCCATCAAAATACTCTATTTTTCACTCAAAATATGATAGATCTGCTAGTTTAAAAATCAATTTAGTTTAGCTTGGGATTATGGAAATATGTGGAAAGTCAAGGAAAGAAAAGGATAAGACAAGGACTCCACTGTTTATGAATTTTTCTAAACCAAAAACAGGCCTCGTCTATCTGGTTATTAAGTTCTTTGGGGTGCTTTACACCTATCTACCTAAGGTCTCGTGACATGGGATAGAAGACCCAACACCGCTACAAGGATAGAGAGAAAAGTCTGGGTACAGAAAAATAATGCAATTCAAAAAAATATTATATAAATAATATGTGCTTTGTTTATACTTTGCACATTCAAAAAAAAAGTGTAAATAATAAATTGCAATTATATTTATAAACATGAGTACGTGGTGTTGAAAGGTATTGCGGAATAAGGCATTACTTCACACCCCATGTCATCCCGGGTTAGAGAATTGAAATTGGTCGAAAATCCCAAGTTAATCTAACTTGTCTTCTGCATCTAGTTTATCTATGCTTTTATTAAATTATTCTTCTTCACTGTTTATAAAAACCTACTTCTAAGAGCAGAATTATTCTTTTTAATTGTCACTTGTCTAAATTCCCTTCTACACTTATTTAATCTTGTTTTATTATTTTGGCTTAGAGATGATTATATTCCTTATTTGCTTGAGGACAAGCAAAAGTCAAGTGTGAGGAAGTTTGATAAGTGCAAAACATATAGACTTTTTAGGGTTTAATCACCTTATTAATTGTAGCATTTTTAGTAATGTTTCTCACTTATCTAGGGTTTTTTCCTATAATATTTGTTATATTAACTGATGTATTTTTATTGTTAAATTGTAGGAAAATACCTAAAACTACATAGATTATAAGGGATTAAAGAAGGTCACGTGGAGGAGGACGACATGCATGCGTGATTTGCATGCAACCCCTCTATTAGGGCGCGAGGAGGAGGACATGCATTTGCATGCAACCGCCTCATAATGCGAGGACGAGACAGAGAGCCTGTACTGCCTCATTACAGGCGGACATGAGAGAAAGGAGAGAACCGCCCCTTATTGGGAGGACAACTCTAAAAATGGAGAAGATATAGGGCAACCGCCTCAATAGAGGCGGACAACACTAGGGTTTCTGCATGGAACCGCCTCATTTCAAGAGGACGTGACTCTCATGCAACCGCCTATATACATGCGGACATGTGTAAATACGGGTTATCTTCTACGCCGACTCGCTCTGCAACTTGATTCCGATTTAGACGCGCCTACCTCAAATTACTCACGCGTTGTTCCTGTCCCCTGCAATCAGTGAGGCTGCAATCAACGAATTAATGACTGCTACTCTGTTCTTCTTCCTCTAAATACGACGCTCGTTCAACCTTACCCAGTGTCCTTCCGAGGTTCCGTCCGTGGTTCCTATGGAGTTCCAATTCACACCATCATTCCATCTTCGTACCACTACACTTTCACTCACTCATTCATTTTCATCTCTAATCTCCCTTCTCCATTTGTTTTTCTTTTCATCTTCAGTTATCACCTCTAGTCTCACGTATTTAATTAGCAGATCACTATTGAATATGTTGGGCTAGTTTACGTATATTCTGGGAATAATTATTTTTTCTCTATTAATTGCAATAGTTTTACTGGTTTTTAATTTTAATAAAGTTTGTTGCGCTTAATGGTTTCACGTATCTTTTTATAAACCTCATGAATTTATTAAAATGCTTTACCATCCATTTTGATCAGACCGTGATAAATAACAGGTTAATTAAGCCGTAAAACTGGAGAGAACTTGTTATGAATTTAATAGGTTAATATTTTCAGTTGCAAAATAATTCCTCATACTAAACCGTCCGTTTCATATAAATTGCTTAACCTTGATAAACCTTGCAATTTATGGTAATCGAGTTCTTTTGAGTTTATGATTTAAAACCTTAAGACTATTAAGAGGAATTTTGCATAATTATAATTAAACCAGTAGACCTAGCATGAGAAAGCAGTTAATATATTAACATGAACCAGAGTCCCATTTAGTTATTTGCTTACTTAGTTAATTTTATTTACTGTTTTTATTTATATGTAACAAGTCAATTAATCCCCCCTTTTTGTGATGCGCTTAGGTACTATTATATGTACATTAGTCCCACGGTTCGATATCCGGTCGCTTACATTTTTAATATACTACCACGACCGGGATTTTGTTTGCAGCCCGACGTTTATTTTGAGTTTTAATTCTTTTCTTTTGTTTTATCTTAATTATACCCAATATAACCACTCAGATTATAACAGTCTGCAAGCACAAAAATTAAGGAGAAAAAATAGACCATTTTACCCTTACTTTTTACTTTGGAAATTGAAAAAAAATGGAAAAGTGGAGTTGTGAGTGAGAAGAAAGTGAAAGACATAAACCAAAACATATTATATTTTAAAAATAATGCAAAGAGCCAAAAATCATCTATTAATAACGGGGGAGTAATATTTAATCATTATCTAACCATAACAGCGAAAATTTTAATGAAGAAAAAGGCTAAAAAATAGTTAATGGGAAGAACAAAATTAATCTGATTGAAGTTTTGTGTATATTTAATATTTAATAATTTTTAATTTATTTCAATTTTAAAAAAATTTAGTTATTTTTTACACTTTGTAGGGTATATTATGAATTTTTCATATCGTTATAATTCTGTTACTTTTTAAATATTCTTTGTAATTATTTATATTTTTGTATTATTTTAAGTATTTTTTTGTAAAGTATTTCATAAAATGCCTTTGTATAAGAAATGGCATATTGGGAACTTTAAATATAATCTGCAATGTGGGGGGTAAAATATCCAATATTTAACGTTATTTCATGGATTAGTGGTACATTGTGAATTTTGAAACTTTTTAGAGGTATATGAAGAACAAATTTTGAAATCGAGGTATATTATGAATTATGAAACTTTTTAGGGGGTATATTGTGAATATTTTTCCTATTCATTTATATATTTGATTTCAAATAATTTTGATAAATAAAAGATGGACATTTGTAATTTTCTAAAACTTATGTGTGGGTACTATAATATTTGAACACTAGATTTTTTTAAGGGAAAATTCACGTTATACCCCAGTTTTCTTTGGTAATTCACAATATACCCCTGTGATTTTCGTAATTCAACTTTAAACATGTTTAAATATTGTCCAAAATTGATGAAACTTTACATGGACGATGCTAAAGTGTTATATTTTGGTCCAATATCAAATTTGAAGTTTTTTAAGCTCACATGTGACCTGTGGGACCCAATGAATGTGAGCTTAAAAAACTTCAAATTTGATATTGGACCAAAATATAACACTTTAGCATCGTCCATGTAAAGTTTCATCAATTTTGGACAACATTTAAGCATGTTTAAAGTTGAATTACTAAAACCACATGGGTATATTGTGAATTACGAAAAAAAACATTGGTATCTCGTGAATTTTTCCATTTTTTAATAGTTAAACATAAAGATTTGATGAGATGATTTAAAAAGGATTAAAAAATGCACTTCATAAGAATTGAACTTGCAATCTCTTATATAAATATATGGAGACATGCATATATAATATATGTAAACATGTCTCCACCACTAGACGATATATTCAACTTCTAAAGTCACTATATTTTATTTTATATTTCCTCTATTTTTATTTATAAGTCATTTCAAATTTTCAATTTTTTTTTTACTTTTTTTCAGAGACAAATATGTAAACAAGTGTGTAAAAATCTCAAACAACTTATATTTTTAACAAACTTTGGATGCTAAAGCTACTTATAATTTAGAACGGAGGAGTATAAATTATAATTTATGATTTTATTTTTTTATTAAAAAAGCTATATCGGGATAGAACCATGTGCGCCCGTCTAGGCTAGTCAAGCGGCTTATTCGTTCTGGTTTTAAGTCATATCTGTGGCTTATTCGTTCAGGTTGTAAGTCATATCTATTCCGATCAAGATCGGTTTGGGTTATATTTTCAGATCATTTCAGGTTTGGGTAGTCCGGGTTCGGGTTGTACAAGATCCGGAAGAATATGGTTTTGGTTGTCCAGGTTGTAATTAATATCTTTTTCAAAAACTAATTAAATAAAAATGTTCCTAATTTCTATTAGAATATATGACATGCAGGTGATAATAACTGGTTAATACAATGCCTATTTGATTTTAGTTGGATATAATCAGGCTAAACTAAGTTTTTTGTCATACTTATTCATATTATTTGGGTTTAAGACAATTTTGGATCACTATTATTTTATGTTTTTTAGGTTTGGTCAATTTTTAGTTACTATTATTTCAGGTCAATTGGGTTTCGGATTAGTTTCAAATCTTTAGTATTTTGGATCATTTAGGTTCACGTTAGTTTCAAGTTCAGATCAATCGAATTTCACTATTTTCAAGTTACGGTCAGATTTTGGATTCGAGTAAAATGGGGCCGGCTTAGTGTCCAAAGTAACGTCTTCACGTCATATATTGAACGGTCTGTTAATCCTTAACTGATGAGAATAACTTCATATTTTCAAAGTTAGTAAGAGCATCTACAGTGGTTGTGGGTTCTTAACAGATTTCTAGGTGTCATGTCACCAGAAAATATGACATGGAGGAGAGGAGTTGTGTGAGAGTTTCTTAACTAAGAACCCCAAAAAGTGGGTGTCTTAACAAAAGAAGAGAGAGATTATGAGGAGAAGAATAAAATATTATTATTTTGAGAGTGGAATCTACTCTTGTTATTGTGATGCCCTTAAGCAAGCTCATTCAATTGTTCATCCCTACAATAACGAGTTTCTTAACCTTCTCACTCATCCACTAATTTTTTCTTTCATCTCTCACTATTTTTTTTACTTTACACCTAAAACTATTTTTTTTTATTGGAAGTGTCAGATAACGCATAGATGTAACCAATCAATTTCTTTTTCCGTACGTTCCTTATTTAAGAAACGATGAAAGAGAATTTGGGTGGAATCCACACTACTGTAGATGTTTTTTTAATTTCTTAGTGACAAATGTAGGTGGGATCCACACCACTGTGGATGCCCTAAGACCAGATAAGCTAATACAGTATGTAACATGATAGCACAGCAGGCCATAGAAAATTAGAAATAACACATTGATTTCATCTTTTGGCGGCCCGCCAAGGACACAAATGGAAAATAATGACTTATTCTATAGAAATAAATATAAATAATTATAGTAGTATTCTTAAAAGGTAGATGTATTCTATTAGTAATAGTATCGTTTTGACGGCCGACAAGTACACCTGAGAATAGAGAGGGCGAGCTGAACTACTAAACACACACGAGTTTATTATGTTTAAAATACGCACACCCGCCCGCGCGTTTCGCTGGACTATATTGTACTGAACTAATTCCCATGAGGTCCAAGCACACACAAATGGAGAATACAGGGAGATAACTGAATATTTAATTAAGCTAACAATTAACAAACACGAGTGGTACTAATTAAGTCGCCAATCTGGTGCTAACGCGCAGCTAGTCTTGGAATAATCTCTAGCAGCTTATTCCCCATCCAGTTTATATAGGATCTACATGTTGGTATTACAGGACACCCAAGCCTGCATGAAACAAGAAATTAAGGAAAGCAGAGTGACAATAATGTCTAGTTCATTCCAAATACCAGCAGCGCTAGCAAACTCATCATCGACCTTACTCAATCCCTTCACTCTCATACCCTTCTTCCTTTGCTTATTTTACCTCTACAAATGGTTTCCACGTTTAACCACTGCAAAAAGGAATCTACCTCCATCCCCACCAATGCTTCCATTAATCGGTAACCTACACCAGCTCGGCACATTCCCTCATCGCTCACTTCAACGTCTATCTCAAAAATATGGGGAACTTATGCTGATTAAGCTGGGCAAGAAACCGGTTCTAATAGTCTCTTCTGCAAACGCGGTTAAAGAGATTGTGAAAAATCATGATGTGTACTTCTCTGATAGGCCACACAGGAACATATTCATGAAGCTGCTATACAATAAGAAAGGGTATGGCACCTTATGGAGAGCACTGGAGGCAAATGAGGACTGCTTTTGTCCTGCATATCACAAGCAACTCCAGAGTTCGATTTTATAGTCAACTTAGAGAAGAAGAAACCAGTTTGATGATCGAGAAGATTCAACAAAATGTGTCGACAGAAGTCAACTTGACCAAGTTATTTATGAGCTTGGCTAATGGTGTCATATGCAGGATTGCATATGGTGACAAGTGTGATGAAGATGATAGGGCTCTGCAAAGGAGCTTAAGCGACATCAATGAGTTGATTGGAGCATTCTATGTGGGGGAGTATGTACCATGGTTGTCTTGGATTGACAGGTTGCAGGGGAAGAATGCAAAGGGAGACAGAGTTAAAGGTGACTTTGATAGGTTATTTGATGGGATCATCCAAAGACACTTGGATAATCCACCTGCTCGACAAGCTGATGGTGGTGAAGAACACAAAAAAGGGAAAGATTTTGTGGATGTTCTAATCGAGTATCAAAAAGAAAAAGCGGCAGGTCAACCCATTGATACAGAAAGCATCAAGGCTATGGTATTGGTAAGATTCACTATCCTTAATTTCATTTGTATATAAATTAACAAGCTACATGATATTGGATTAAACTTCACAAACCTTATTGTTGACTAAATATTCCGGATTAATTGCATTGTTGTTTTGTTTATAAAGTATATCACAGCTATATATTAAGCTTATTGCGAGTTGTGTTCTGTCTTTTTATAGGACACTTTTGGTGCTGGAACAGATGCTACATATGCATTGATGGAATGGACAATGTCGGCACTTCTTAAGAGCCCAATAAAATGCAAAAGTTACAAGAAGAGATACGAGGAATAGTAGGAGAAAAAAAACGACATTAAACTAGAAGACTTGGAGCAAATGAACCTGAAAGCGGTGATCAAGGAATCGTTGAGATTGCATCCTCCATCGCCTCTCCTAGTTCCACGTAAGCTTACAAAAGATGTGAATATGTTGGGCTATGATATCCCTGCAGGCACTGAAGTGATTACAAATGTTTGGGCTATTCACAAAGATCCTAGTTTATGGGATAAACCAGAAGAATTTATCCCAGAAAGATTCCTAAATTCCAACATTGAAGTTGGAGGTCCAGACTTCTATCTAAATCCTTTTGGAGCTGGTAGAAGGGGTTGCCCAGGTTATGTCTTTGCTATGGCCAGTGCTGAGCTTGTTTTGGCAACTTTGATTCACAAGTTCAATTGGGCATTACCGGAGGGAACTAAGTCTGATTCCTTAGACATGGTGGAAGTTAGTGCTCTCACCCTTCATAAAAGAACTCCGTTAATTGCTGTGCCTTCTCTGCCCTTTTCAAACTAGTGGATCATTGGGCACTTAAAAGATATATGAGTATGTTTGTATTAAAGCAAAATCTATCGTAATACCGTTGTAATTTTTTTTATTAAAGAGAAGAATTTATATTCTTGTCCGGGTATTGACAATATCTATTTGGTAACATGGAATGTACCAATTGAGAGACGAAAGGGAAAAGCAAATTAAGTGTTCTCTTTCTCGCTCATTGGATCTGTTTCTCATCTATTCACAAATTAACCAACTGCTTCGCTTGTTTGTTTACCAACTTCTTGCTATTCAGCTCTTGAAATAGTTGTAATGTTAACCCAACAATTGGGATTGCTTTCCTCGTTAGGTTTACTTCAACCTTTTGTATGTGGTTATCAACTGCACAAACTGGCGCATTAATGTGTCAGTCTTTTTTTTTTGTTCTGATTATGCACTTAGTGAATTCTCAAGTCATTAGCACAGAAGGATAGACAATGTTCATGGCAGATTCTGCTGATTAAATCAAATATTTGAATGCAATCTTCATTACTAACATAGCCATATATATCATCAAGCACGCGCAACCACTGAAAACATGGAATTTCGATGAGTTTACAGAATTTCGTTTAGATTATCGAACTAAACTAAAGGACATAGAAGAGCTGCAACAAAACTCTACTTACCGATCACATTAACTAAAAAATTCAGACAAAGGAAAGATTAGGAAGGTTACCTCTACTGAATTCAAACAGGAGATGCCAAAGTTCAGCCCATAAAATTTAGATCTTAGATGTAATAACATAATTTTGTGGTTATGGGGTTTGTTGTCTTCTTGGAATGCTCTGCCTCCAACAAGTAATTTACCTCCATTGACCTTCCTCCCAATGTCTAAATTTTTTAACAAGATTACACACTGACCCAGACCCAGCTTAGTTCGATTGTTTGTTCCTTCTGTAGTGTGATACTTTCTCAATTTGAACAGTCCTATATTTCGCGGAGATTGTACTGGCGGGAGAAGCAGCGGACGAGCAGATACGCAATGGACTAAAAGCCCTACAGAATTTCTTGGCGTACTTCGCACCGCCAATCGTGGGAGTACTAGCTCGGTGGATGTACGACTACAAACTTGGCGTGACGAATCCTAAGGGCGGTGATTCATTGGCGGCGGCACTATTTCCCCGAGGGTGATGGATTTTGAGAGTAGTAGTGCGAGAAGAGAACAGAGGAAAGAAGCGAGAGAAATTCTTTCAGAAATCTTTATTGTGTGAAACTGTATATTACAACGAAAGACATATAGACTCCCTCTATGTTTACCGAAGGGAATACGGAAGAGAGATTTTGCGAAAGCAAGTAAAATATTCTGCATAATAAACAACCGAGACCAAATTGTATCTATCCTAATCGATTAGTTACCATAACACTGTGTGGGCGATGAGCAAGATTATCTAGACTTGACGCATTGTAGTTTTTCATATCTATTTGTGATAATTGATGTTTGTATCTTGTTCGGGTAAAACTTTCGCTATCATATCAAAAAGTTTAGGGTGTGGGTGTAGATAAAATCGATAAGCCCTTGCTTGCTGAATCTTCTCTGGAATAAAATGACAATTGATCTCTATATTTTTCTTATTTTTTTTTTTTTTTATAGAAAACTGGGTTGCGACGAGCTATGAGAATAGTGGACTGGTTGTCGCACTTGCCGATGTTCTCAACCCTGAGCCCACTCAGCCAAGTCAACTCTAAGGTTGCACGTTATTGTGCAAAATATAAGTGAATAGATCTTACAAACTAATGGACAATGAACCTAGTCACTGTAGTCCAACAAGGTTATATCCATATGGACTTCAGAACTATCTAACTAATTAGGGGTGAGCATTCGGTTCCGGTTATTCGGTTATAACTGAGAATCGAAATTATTTGGTTTTTAATCGAAAATTTTAACCGTTTTAAAGAAAATTTCGGTTATTTGGGTGTGCGGTTCTTTTTTGTAGTTCGGTTCTTTTAAAATTTGATTCTTTTTTATAATTCGGATCTTTTTATAATTTGATTCTTTTTTACAATTTGGCTCTTTTTTATAATTCGGTTCTTTTTTACATTTTGGTTATTTCTTATAATTCGGTTCTAACTGAAAACCGAATTAAAAATTTCAGTTTTTGGTTCGGTTCTCGGTTCCAACCTTAAAAAAAATTCGGTTATTCAGCTATTCCGTTCTCGGTTATTTCGGTTCTTAACTGAAATTCGGTTATTCGGGTAGAACCGAAAAAAACCAGAAACCGAACTATTTTTCCTAATTCAGTCTTTGGGTGGAACCGAATAATCGAATGCTCACCCTTATAACTAATTATAAGCTTAGTGAATGTGATCAATATAAAAAAAAATGTATAAACGTAAAATTGGAGTTTTTGGATTTTTGGTTTGATAATTGGAATGAAGGAAAACTGTTAGAATAAATAATTACTAGTATTATATGGGGGCTTGGCAATTACTATTATACACGTCACCTACTCTTGTACTCATGTATATTATATATATCTTAATACAATACAGAATAGACAAGTTATTCTTCTATTCTCTAACTTACATAGTATCAGCCTTACTCCCGATCCTTTCCATCTCTCTCGCTCTTATTTTCTCTCTCTCTTCCTCTTTCATCATGTCTGACAACGCCTCCCACGCCGATACTTAACACACCATGCTCGCCTCCCCCCTCACAACCCCCCCTCCTCGCACAGCCGCCTAAACCACCACCATCCTCTCTTCCGGCGCCGCCGCCGTTCAACAAGCGCTACACGTTTCCTCCATCACCAACCATGTCCGAATCGAATTAACTCAATCTCCCCTCAATTACTCTCTCTAGCTCCATATGTTTTTGGTAACGCTCGACAAATTCAATCTTATTCATCATGTCGACGGTACCCCTTCATACACCGATGAGAGCTGGTATATTCTCGACTTTACTGTTCTATCCTGGATCTATGCCACAATTCATCTAGAAATATTTAGCCTCATCGTCCGCCCCAATGCAATGGCTCACGATGTCTGGATAACAATAGAAAACCTATTCAGGGACAATAAAAAGGCTCGCGCAATTCAGCTTGAGGCTGAATTTCAGGGTATCCGGCAGGGGTCTCTCACAATCAACGACTACTGCAGTACTAAACTCAAGACTCTTGCAGATGCTCTCGCTGACGTCGATAGCCCGGTCTCTGATGAGAATTTGGTCCTCTAAACCATAGTGGCCTCAACGACTCCTTCTCTAATATTCGGAGTCTAATACAATTTCAACGTCCCTTCCCCACCTTCCAAGAGGTCAGGAGCAGTTTGATCCTTGAAGAAACATGTCGAAACAATATTACACCAGCCGCCACCGCCTTGGTTGCCACCTCTACCGCCCCGACCACCGCTAGCACCACCGATGCGACCACATCCTCCCGCTCCACCTCTTCCTCTCGCAACACTCGCCGAGGACACGGTCGTGGTAAAGGCCGTGGCAACTCCAACCGCCAATCCTCCTCTCCTCATGTGTGAAATATGTACCCCGCTCCTCCTCCCTGGACAACCTGGTCTGCTCCTGGTGTTCTTGGTCCTCGGCCTGCACCACTACCCCAAGCCCTCCTCACCCATCATGCGCCTCCGACATGGGATCAACAGAGTCTCATCATCGCTATGAATGCTCTCACCACCCAGCCCCGCTCTTCGGATTCCCCGTGGTATATGGACACCGGTGCTTCCGCTCATATGAGTTCTCAATCAGGTATCCTAACTTCAATTCAAAATCTTAGTTCATATTCTCCCTCTCTTATTATTGTTGGCAACGGTCACCAGCTTCCAATAACCAAGGTCGGTAATCTTCCCCTTCACACTTCTCCTTCTGTTTATTTACACAATGTCCTCATCACTCCTCATCTAATAAAAAATTTAATCTCTGTCCGTCAATTTACAAAGGATCATAATTGTACAATCGAGTTTGATCCGTTTGGTTTTTCCATTAAGGATCGTGCCAACAAATAAAACTAAACTAGGATAGATGTAGCCCAGGATGGATATTTGCAACCATCATTCCCTTACTACTGATTGTCGGCCCTTGAACTTATAGCTAAACAACGGGAACATTCAATTTAGCAACCTAATCTAGGCCTACTAATCATAACTAATTTAACCGGGACTTCTCAATCAACTAAGCCCCGGGTCAATCGATAACATTAAGATCAAGTTCCCCTAAGTTGCAATGTAGTCGAACCTCGGGATTAATCAATTTTAGAGTACATTATTCTACTCCCCGGTATAGGTTTCAACTTCCATAATCCTGTCCGTAGAAATACATACTAATGCTAAACTAACCGGTAACGTTAATCCAACCAATTTAGTAAATTGACAATTAATTTACAAAACCCTAAGCAGATCTCCAAATAGAATGTAGACAAGCTTAGAAGCCATAATCACTCAATAATCATCTTCATTAAGCACAGTGACTAAAAATAAAGCATAAAACAGGTTCAAGGTACAACAATTGAGGTTTTAGGGGATTTGAGGCAAAATCCATATCCCAAGCTAAGACTACACAACCACTAAAGCACAAAAATGAAAGAATGAAGAATAATTAACCATGTGAGGTTGAAGAAGAGCTTCAATGGAGGTGAGCCTTCTTCCCTCTTTTTTCCCCATCACTTTTGGTCTCTGGCTACCCTCCCTTTTCCCTCTTCTTTTTCCCTTTTAAAAGCACGATTCTGGAAAAAAAAATTAGCTCGACCGACCCACGTGGGTCGGTCACCTCTAGGAGAAGACATTGTCACGTGCATGAAGTTTAGACTGACCGATCCACCTGGGTTGGTCATCTAGGTTGGTCGATTCCAATAGCTTCTAACCGACCCACCTAGGGAGGTCATCTGGTTCAGTCAAATTCAAAAACTGACTTTCTGGTGTTGGGCCAAGTTGCCCGGTCAGAATCACAATAAGCCATGAGATCAAGCTTATGGGAAGTTCTCTTGACGAGGAATATCCCATAATTCATGGTACCATCGATATAGCAAAGTGCATGCAGTACCACTTGGATATGAACATCGCTTGGGCTTTGCTGAACTGACTCAAGACTTGCACAATGAAACTAATGTCTGGGTGAGTATTAGACAAATAGATCAACTTCCCCACTAATTTTTTAAGAGGTAGGATCTCTCAAAGGGTTTCAATCAGTGTTCAATAACCGTTTCCTCACTAGCATGGGTCTTGCAATAACCCTCTTGTTGTTGCAATTGTATTCTTTGACATGAATCAAACAAAAGTTTCACTGAGATAAAACTAACACTTGGTTGAAGGGTATAAATTAAATTCCCAAGATATAGGGTAAGGCTTCCAAATCCTGGATCTTGAAATTTGTATCCAAGGCACGCTTCACATTGTCGATGTCACTATGATTGGTACCCACCACAAGCATATCATCAAGATAGACCGTAATGTAGAGGGTCTTTTCATTTCAGTTGTAGAACAATGCGTAGTTGTTCTTGGACTGGGAGAAATTAAAAGCTTTTAGAAAAGTAGCTAGCTTCAAAAACCACTGTCTTGAAGCGTGCTTCAAACCATATAGAAATTTGAAATTTCTGAAGAAGGTAGGCCTTGTTCTTCCCTATGACGGCAAGGCCCTGTGGTATTCTTATGTTAACCTCTTCATCAAGATCACCATGTAAAAATATGTAGTTGACATCCAACTTATTAACAATCCAACCTTTGTTTAGAGCAACTGTAATGAGGGCTCGTATGGTTGTTAGTTTAACCACAGGGAAAAAGGTCTATCACGGTAATCTAGACCGTGACGTTGAGTAAAACCCTTCACTACTAATCTTGCTTTATACATTCCAGTGTTATGTCTGACTTAAGATTGATTTTGTAAACCCGCTTGTAACCTATGACCTTTTTTCCTTCTGGTAGATTGACAGTTGCCCATATATCATTTTCTTATAATGCTCGCAACTCCTTTTGCATGGCTTCTTGTCAATGTGCATGCAGCACTACTTCGTTGTAGCTTTCGGGCTCATGCACTTTCATAGTTATTTCTAACGTGCCACTTGATGTTGTTAAAAGAAGTTCCAATGAGGTTCTAGGCTTTGTCTCCATCAAACTTTCACAGTTAGTAAGAAGATTCATTTATTCTTTCTGACCATAGATCCTCTCTTTTAGACCCTCTTGAAAAAATATGTTGCAAACGTAGTATAGGCTAGTGACTCTCTTTTAGACCGCCTGACCCTAGATTCAACTGTGGCTTAATCTGAAGGATTTGCATTTGGGCTTAGACTTTGTTCAACCCCAGCGTCCACTCGGGTATGGAAAGGAATTTCATCTTTGTAAAACATACCAGTTTGATCATGAGTGTCCGTAATGGACTTCATGAACTCCTTCATCGCTCATTGAAACTTCCCTCCCCATGTACTCTCCCAAGTTTGTTTGGAATGGAAAACAGTCATCGTGGAACTTAACATCCCTGCAAACCTCTATCTCTCTGGTACTTATACTCATGATTTTATACCCCTTTTTCCTTGGATCAACACCCAGGTAAACACAAGTTTCGGCTCTTGGATCAAAATTTTTCCCTTTGGAGCCAACAATAGTCTTGTAACAAAGACATCCAAAGGGTGTGATTTCATCATATGCTGGTTTTGTTCCGTACAACCATTCAAAAGGAGTCTTCCTTTTCAAAGGTTTGGTGGGTAATATGTTAATTAGGTAGGTAGCATAGAGAACACATGCTCCCCGGTAAGCCAGCATCACTTTGGATTGAAAATATATTGCCCTCGCCGTCTGTAGAAGATACTTATGCTTTCTCTTAACCACTGCATTTTGTTGCAGCGTGTGGGCACACACAGTTTGATGTATGATACCCTATTGAGCATGAAATTTCTTTCGATCCTTGAGGTTGTCCAGTTCATTCGCATTGTTAGTTCTTACCACCTTGATCTTGCTATCAAACTACCTCTCAGTTCTGCAAAATATATGAAAAATATAAGTGTAAGGTGTAGGCAAGTGCACCTAATCGATGTAGTACAAAAAATGTCATATCCACAAGGAAATTGGTTCTATCTCCATAGTTGGTATTTAGTGCAATGAAAATAGTAAATTGAGGGTTTAGCCAGAGGCAAGCTTAATTGTTTGATTCAACACAATAAAAGAAGTAAATAAAATGGGAGTTTAATGGAATGGGAGAGAATGCACCATAAGATAGTAGTAATCACCCGAATACACCCAACACATGGCCTTCAATCCCATTTCACTTTTGTTAATAATGACTTTATAAAATCATAGAATAAGTCAACTCTTATCTAGCTAAATAACCATTTGGTTAGGTTACGTTTGAATCAAAATAACATTAAACACAATTTCTTAGCAATAACAATGAGATTCACCTACTAATTTTAGAAGGTAAAAACTAGGGCTTCTCTCTCTTGGCAAAAACCCCTAAATCAAGTATATATGAAATTAGAAACTCCCATAAATGTGATAAAGGATCAATTCTAGAGCATTCAATGAACTTCAAGAGAAAAAACAATTATATTAAGCTGAATAAGTATTATAAGCATGTTTGGGGATTTGGGGTCAAACCACATCCCAAGGTACAAAATGAGACTATCCAGACATTAAAGAGTACAAGGAGAGAAATGTGCAAGAGATAGCCATAAGTCGTTAAGGAAGCTTTAATGGAGGTGAACTCATTGTAATTATTCTTCTTTCTTTCCCCCCTCTTTTATTCTTTTCTATTGCTTGCGCCTTTGTTCTCGTTGAAGTCCTCTCCTTCTGGTGTGTCCCCTCTTAAGATATTTTTATGTCTCGTCAACTCCAGTCTGTCCGAAGACTAAACTTTTCCCCGTTATTACCTCCTCGTGAGTGTGTCTCCAAGTCCAACATGTGAGTGAATGTCCAAGCCAGGCAATACATTGTATGCCGAGGCGAGGGAGTGTTTTGTGAGTCCTCCGGGCGAGAGACTTCCATGTGGGCTGTTCGGGTGTGTTAGCCGGACACATACCGAGACAGTTGTAGCTAAGGAACTGCTCGCGGCCTCCTTTGTTCCCGGTTTCCTGACCTGCCTTCCAGACTTGTAAATGGTCCAGATTCTTCAATTTAGCTCTTATTTGCTTCCGTTTATCGTATTATGATCCTTGAGCAATGAAAATTTTAAAAATGCACCCGAACAACTCTTTTTATACCTTTAAATCATGCTTGAGTGAGATTTTACCAAAAAAATACACAAAGTGTAAATTCTCACATAATAATGAAATACTTTATTATGTGGTGAAGATAGATTATAAAACAAATAAAATGCAAGCTAATATAAACCCTATAATTATATATTTTCACCACTTATCAACTTCCTCACACTTATCTTTTTGCTTCTTCTCAAGCAAAACTAGGAACCCACGTGAAGAAAAGATTTTTAAAGCAAACAAGTGCTCAAATGAATTCTTGGGTATTAGTGAACAAAAAGAGCGGAAAACTCATGAGAAGTGCAGACTGACAATTCATGCTGATATGGGTGTGCTCAGGGTAAAAGATAAAATTAGAATTTCAGGGTATGATTCAGAGTGCTTCAATGTTTAAAGATGAGGTAGCTTGAAGAACTTTTATCATGATCAACTTCTCTCAAGAATGGGCATTGAGGAGAAAACAAAAGGTAAAATAAATGTCTCCATTTGTTTCACATTTTGATAAGAGGTGAGGAAAAGATATTTAGACATTTTGACTTTGCATTCAAGAACACCCAACTCTCTAGCAATCCCCAGATGAGAAAAAAGACATAATCCCTAAGCATACCGATTCACTAAAGATAAGGTTATATGATTACACCACATATTAAATGCTTCTCAAAAGTTGAAACAACGTCATTTGGATAAATGAGTGATTTTATAAAAATTCAGAATTACAAAATTCCAACTAGTTTCTCTCCTAGATATGGTCCTTTATTATGTCTTACATTTTCAAAAGATTTAGAATTGTTTTCAGTATTTTTTGAAGGAGAGAGAAAATTTCAAAAGGGATTGAATTTTCACTCCAAAATTTTGAGTTTTGACTCCAAACATATTTTACCAGGTCTATGACTATGATTAGGCATACTAACCAAGTAACAATTATAGTTTTAGTAAGTGAAGACATTTCTTTCTATTATTGGATGTTTTGGGCATTTATGGAGGAAGTGGGCTAATAAATTGAATTAAAACCTGTATATTTTGTATAAAAACTATTCTAGAATTAGGAAGTGTACCATTTGTAATGAATATAATATTGAAAAACAAATCATAAAAATAGAAATTTTCAAAAGTACACTGAAAATATGGACCTTGTATATTTGGACCCTTTTACTCTTGTCCTTGCCTTTTTGCATTATGACCTTTCCGATGGGTCAAAATTTTGCCATTATGAACTTTCGGTCAAATTTTTTGATATAACAGTATCGATATTTGGGTGTGATTCACAGCCCGTTGGCTTCTCTAAGGGGCTGTTCACTTTGGGCTAACAAGGAAACGGGAAACAGTATCATTCCATTTGATATTGTTTGTTTAGACTTTTTAGTAATTTTGTTTCCCCAAATTTCTTTTTTGTAAACCCCCAAAACCCCTCTTCCCTATTCCCCGCATATTCCCGTGGAAAACTTTTCCGTTTCCTCCGGCTTTCCCTCTTTCCTCTATGTAAGGGTGCGTTCACTTCGAGGTGAGGAAACAGAATGGAGTCGGGAAAGGGAATAGAAAGGAAAGGAAAAGGAAGTCCTCTCTTTCCTTCAAATAATTATTTTTCCTCACACAAATCAGAGTCACCATTTCTATTTCTATGATGGTGAAAATTTTCTGGAAAAAAAAAAGTTTCTCCGACGATTAGACAGAACTATCAAATAATAATATTTCATTAAGAATCTTTATTTTTGCAACAAAAATATTTTGTAAATCTAATAATAATAATTTATTTTACTATTTAAACTAATATTAGATTTCCAACTTATCATATTATTTGTAACATTAAAATGAATATTGCCTAATTTGAAAATGGTAAAAAAGAACATATAGTTATTTAGTAAGATTTTAAAAACAATTAATTAATAATATGGGGTATTAGGAGAAAAATCTGGAATAACTTACATTTTGAAAATGATTAGATACGCTGGAATGATTACAGTTTTTCTTATACATTTATTTTGGGTAATTCTTAAATTTCTATCTTTATTTTCATAATTATAAATTGGTTTGTATTTTGAATTACATAGTAATCACGTATTTAAGTTATAAGACAACAATAATTTTGGTATATTGCTTAACAATTTTAGCTATCATTACTTATATTGTAGTACAATATCAATTGAAATGTCGTTAGCATCATTAGTCACTAGCAATTTCATAATTTAAGATTGTAGCAATCTAACTACTTGTTAAAAACATTGTTATCATCGTCCAAATAGTAACACAATAGTAACCGTGATCAAATGTTAGTAGTAATTTCATAATTTAGTTTATCAGATAGTAACAAGTTAACCACTGGTTGTAGCACAATTACAACCACTATGTTAATACCATTAAATTCAGCAGCGATTGTTTTATTAAGATATCAATATGTGTATAGTATAAATTCATCGGTAAGTAAAACAATTTTTTTTTCTTGTTGTGCGCTCAAGGTACATGTGTTGTGGTTGATATCTCTACCGACTACCACCCCATTTGGTGATCAGGTTTTATCTAAGAGGGGTCTGGGAGGCTGCATTCCCTTGTAAATTAAATTTTCCCCTCTTTATTTTGTAGAATTCCTAGCTACAAATGACCCTATGATGCTTTGCTAGCTATACATACCTAAGAAATGGAGATCTCATTTTTTTTTTTACATTTATGCAATTTATTTGGTGTGTAGCATGGATGTATAGTGAACTGAACTAACCGATGATAAGCTTAGCTCATCTTGAATTCTGTGGACATGGTTGGAGCTCTGCACAACACTTTTTTTATAAAGGTAAGTGTTAAAACGAAACAAAATACATGCATGTTTACGTAAGTTGAGTGTTTAAGTATAGATCAAGAATTAAATAGTACTACTACTGTATTAGTAATCTATTCCTATCTAACACTAATATATATAGTTAGTTAAGTGAGAAGATGCTTCTTTAGTCATATAATATTGATTTTGGGCATTTCAACGTCTGGGTTGAGTTTACTTGCATCTTTTCCTACCAGTAACAGTCTTCTGCGGTGCTTGCTACACGGAAATTCACAGCGTGAATCAGTAGCTTGGATCTCACATCTTAGCTGTCATTACCCTGCACATGCAGTTTCAATTTTACAAATATATTGTTTACTACTACATGATAATGAAAAGAAAATAGGAGACCTTGGAATTCTAATTCTGATCTAGCAAGTGTCGGGATCATAAATTAATGAAGCATTTGACATTTCTATTCTAATCAAGCTCCCTTTGTTCTTTTTTTTTTTTACTGTAACAGTAGTAGCATTAGGGGGTTCTGTTTTGTTTATTAAATTACATATTAGTATAATAATCTTATCTTCCTTCAAGTTAACGTGATCAGTGTGGTGCCGTCTCTTTCATGGACATCGACATGTCCTTAATCAGCTTCCTCGGTTAATGGTTAATTTTTTTTATCTAAACTAAAGAAATTTTTTCACTTAGCCCAGATTCTTGATGATTTTCGGGCCCGTGCTAAAATCTAAAGTGGAATATGTAGAATTAAATTATATAAAGATTAAAAAAAATTACTAATTTAAAATATGTAAAATGAGACCTTATAACATTTTACATAAAGTAATTTAAACATTTATATAATTTTTTCATAATAAAATCTAAAGGGTAAAATAAAAAATAGACCCCCAAATATAGAGGGTCAATACGTCAGTCGTGTTTCACTTCGCACAGTCGGAAAATGACCATTTTGCCCCTGTTTTAATATCTTTCAGAAATTACTATATTTACCCACAATTTGTGACATATTACAAGGTGACCCCAAATTTCATTACGCACAATCGGAATTCCAATACGCTCAGTCAGAAAATGACCAATTTAGGGGCTAATGTAGGCAAAATTTATTAAAAATGGTTCGAAAAAGCAAAGAAGGATTCCGAAGTACTTATATAAGTAAAAAAATATATCATAAAAATTATCAGTAAAGTATACCATGACAAAGTAGACGAAAAGACGAACGCGTCGGCGCAAACGGATCGAAAAACGGAGCTATAACGAAGAAGATATGGCGATTTTAAGATCGGAACCCAGCGCAGGCGCCGGTAAAGAAGGGCGGGCGCCGGCGCCGGTAACGAGGACCGCGCGCGGGCGTGTCATTCGTTACCGGCGCCGGCGCCGCCCTTCTTTACCGGCGCCTGCGCCGGGTTCCGTCTTAAAATGCCATATCTTCTTCGTTATAGCTCCGTTTTTCGATCCGTTTGCGCCGACGCGTTCGTCTTTTCGTCTACTTTGTCATGGTATACTTTGCTGATAATTTTTATGATATATGTATTATTTCTTATTAAGCACAACATTAACTATCATAGACGTTGTTCGAAATTGCCAATCAACAACTAACTTCATGTCCGTTGAAGAAGAATCTATTTGAAATTCATTGAAATTGTCTATCATTTCCACCAATTTCACGTCCATTGATGAAGAATCTATTTGAAATTATCAAAATTTCCTATCAATATCAATATTAACTATCATTGACTTCTTATTCGATAGTAAAACAATCAAGGATGTTCTATTCTAATTAACAGACGAATTGGACACTGATCTAAATAGTTAGATGTATCAACATTAACTATCATCAACGTCTTGTTCGAACTTACCGATCAATTCCACTAAATTCATGTCCATTAAAGAAGAATTTATTTCAAATTCATTGAAATTGTCTATCATTTCCCTCAATTTCACGTCCATTGAAGAAGAATCTGTGTGAAATTATCAAAATTGCCTATCAATATTGACATTAACTATCATTGACTTCTTACTCGATAGTAAAATAATCAAGCCTGTTCTAATTTAATTACAGACAAATTGGACACCAATCTAAATAGTTAGATGTATCGACATTAACTATCATCGACGTCTTATTTGAAATTGCCTATCAATTCCACTAATTTGATGTCCGTTGAAAAATAATCTATTTGAAATTCATCGAAATTGTCTATCATTTCTCTCAATTTCATGTCCATTGAAGATGAGTCTATTTGAAATTATCAATATTGCCTATCAATATCGACATTAACTATCATTGACTTTTTATTCGATAGTAAAACAATCAAGCCGGTTATATTCCAATTAACAAACGAATTGGACACCGATCTAAATAGTTAGATGTATCGACATTAACTATCATCGACGTCTTGTTTGAACTTGCCTATTAATTCCACTAATATCATGTCAATTAAAGAATAATCTATTTGAAATTCATCGAAATTGTCTATCATTTCCCTCAATTTCACTTCCATTGAAGAAGAATCTATTAAAATTATCAGTATTGCCTATCAATATCGACATTAACTATCATTGACTTCTTATTCAATAGTAAAACAATCAAGCCTGTTCTATTCTAATTAGCAGACGAATTGGACACCAATCTAAATAGTTAGATGTATCGACATTAACTATCATCGACGTCTTATTTGAAATTTCCTATCAATTCCACTAATTTCATGTCCGTTGAAGAATAATCTATTTGAAATTCATCGAATTGTCTATCATTTCCCTCAATTTCACGTCCATTGAAGATGAGTCTATTTGAAATTATCATTATTACCTATCAATATCGACATCAACTATCATTGACTTCTTATTCGTTAGTAAAACAAACAAGCTATTCTATTCTAATTAGCAGACGAATAAAACACCAATCTAAATAGTTAGATGTATCGACATTAACTATCATCGACGTCTTGTTTGAAATTTTCGATCAATTCCACAAATATCATGTCCATTGAAAAAGAAATCTATCTAAAAAATTTCTAAATTGTCTATCATTTCCACTAATTTCACGTCCGTTGAAGAAGAATTTATGATAAACATCTAAATTGTCTATCATTTCCATTAATTTCATGCCCATTGAAGAAGAAATTATTGGAAATGATATACAATTTCGATGACTTTCAATTAGATTCTTCTTCTACGTTCATGAAATTAGTGGAAATAGACAATTTCAATGACATTCAAATAGATTCTTCTTGAACAGACGTGAAATTAGTGGAAATGATAGACAAATTTGATGATTTTAAAATAGATTCTTCTTCAATAGACGTGAAATAGAGGGAACTGATAGACAATTTTAATGAATTTCAAATAGATTATTCTTCAACGGACATGAAATTAGTGGAATTGATAGGCAATTTCAAATAAGACTTCGATGATAGTTAATGTCGATACATCTAACTATTTAGATCAGTGTCCAATTCATCTGCTAATTAGAATAGAACAGGTTTTTGTTTTACTATCGAATAAGAAGTCAGTGATAGTTAATGTCGATATTGATAGGCAATATTGATAATTTCAAAGAGACTCATCTTCAATGGACGTGAAATTGAGGGAAATGATAGACAATTCGATGAATTTCAAATAGATTATTCTTCAATGGACATGAAATTAGTGAAATTGATAGGAAATTTCGAATTAGACGTCGATGATAGTTAATGTCGATACATCTAACTATTTAGATCGGTGTCCAATTTGTCTGGTAATTAAAATAGAATAGGGTTGATTGTTTTACTATCGAATAAGAAGCCAATGATAGTTAATGTCAATATTGATAGGAAATTTTGATAATTTCACACAGATTCTTCTCAATGGACATGAAATTGGGGGAAAAGGTAGATAATTTTGATGATTGTCAAATAAATTCTTCTTTAATGGACATGAATTTAGTGGAATTGATAGGTAAGTTCGAACAAGACGTCGATGATAGTTAATGTCGATACATCTAACTATTTAGATTGGTGTCCAATTCATCTGTTAATTAGAATAGAACATGCTTGATTGTTTTACTATGGAATAAGAAGTCAATGATAGTTAATATTGATATTGATAGGAAATTTTGATAATTTCAAATAGATTCTTCGTCAATGGACATGAAATTAGTGGAAATGATAGACAATTTCAATGAATTTCAAATAGATTCTTCTTCAACGGACATGAAATTAGTGGTTGATGGGCAATTTCGAACAAGACGTCGATGATAGTTAATGTTGTGCTTAATAATAAATATACCCGCGTGCGGTCCTCGTTACCGGCGCCGGCGCCGTCTCTTCTTTACCGGCGCCTGCGCCGGGTTCCGGTCTTAAAATCACCATATCTTCTTCGTTATAGCTCCGTTTTTCGATCCGTTTGCGCCGACGCGTTCGTCTTTTCGTCTACTTTGTCATGGTATACTTTGCTAATAATTTTATGATATATTTTTTACTTATATAAGTACTTCGGAATCCTTCTTAGCTTTTTTCGAACCATTTTTAATAAATTTTGCCTATATTAGCCCCTAAATTGGTCATTTTCCGACTGAGCGTATTGGAATTCCGACTGTGCGTAATGAAATTTGGGGTCACCTTGTATATAGTCACAATTGTGGGTATATAGTAAATTCTGAAAGATATTAAGCGGGGCAGATCGTAAAGTTTTTTAAAATTCCGACTGTGCGAGTGAAAACACACTGAGCGTACGATTCAGCAAATATAAGGGGCCCGATTCCGTCGCCCCGCTTGCACGGGCTGAGAGCCGGCCCTGACTTAGTCAACATGTAATAGTGATTTTGTTTCTTTGTTTGTTTCCCGTGCTATAGTTTTTTTTATATAAAAAGGTTTCCCCTACTTATTATTTTGCAGAGTTTGTAGCAGCTCATTCCTTTCAAATATGAATCAACTATTTTAAACTTCACCTGTCCTGCAGAGCTATGTGTGACTGTGTTCACTGCCATAATCCGATTTGAAATTAGGTGTACTCGACAAAGTTATGCCACTAGTAAATTAATAAAGCAATGAACTAACTGACTAGATTGATAAAATGGTAATCCAAATGGTGTAAAAAAAACTCGATTGACATGGATAGGCATACTAAATATGATATGACAACACAATTCACCTTCTGTTCTGACCATTCGTCTGATCTGGATAGCTTTGGTTCTAAATGATGGCTTGCTGCTCTTCACAAACAATGTGAGTTTTCAGTTTCCTC
>CM041780.1:136302647-136333589 GCA_023374045.1 Limonium bicolor | reverse complement strand
TAGATGGTTGCCATCTCAAGGGTCCCTATGGGGGTGTGCTTTTAAGTGCTGTTGCAATTGATGGGAACAATGCAATTTCCATGTTGCCTTTGCTGTTGTAGCGAGTGAAACCAAGGAGACGTGGACATACTTTTTCAGCAACTTACGATTGATTGCTAATGAAGAAGCAAGGAAAAACTGGGTTATTATCTCTGATAGGCAAAAGGTTAGTAGCTTATTTTTCCCCAGCTAGTTTAGTTATTTACTTTATCCACAACCCTAACAAGTTGTTTGTTATCTAGGGAGTTGAGCCTGCACTGGATTAGTTTTACCTGAGTGACTAGGAGAATTTGCTGCCGTCATTTGTATGCTAATTTCAGAAAGATCACCCAGGTAAATAAGGGTTAACGTAAGCGTTCTTTTCTAATATTAGTTGTGTTAACCATAATTTCATACTAATATTTCTGTTTGTCGATATTAGGTGCTCTGTTACGAAATTTGTTTGGGAGGCCTCACAGTGTTATACCACAGTTGGATTGAGGGAAGTTATGAAGAAAATTGAAGAGACTTCTGTTGGAGCGTACATGTATTTGCGTGAAGTTGACTATAACTTGTGGGTGAGGTTGCACATGCGAAGGAGGTAAAGGTTATAGAGACAACTTCGAATTTTGTTGAGTCATTCAACAGCAGCTGTCCGGCATAAGGAGCAGCCCTATCTTTCCTCTCTTAGAAAGTCTAAGACGCACGCTAATGAAGAAAATAAATGCAAGGAGGGAATCAATAAACAAGATGAATGGACGGATCACTCCATATGCACGGAAGATGCTGATAAAAACTAAAGCAGGATGTAGATGTGGACTTACAGCAAGCAGTGAGTTTGAGTTTGAGGTTACAGACGCAAACAGGCATTATATTGTAAACCTAAGAGATTGGCACTGTGACTGTTTGGCTTGGGATCAATCTGGTATCCCGTGCAAGCATGCATGTGCGGTACTGAATTGGAAGAGAATGGATAAGGATCAGTTCGTGCATCATTATTCTCCTTGAACATGTATGCTTCAACATATGCACTAGCCATTTCTCCAATCCCAGATCCGTCATTGTGGCCAGAAGATGGAAGTTTAACAATCTTGTCACCACCGTTTCTTAGAAAATTACCTGGTAGGCCCAAGAAGCACAGAAGACGGGAAGATGGCGAGGCTAGACCCACAACTAAAAGATCATCTCATGTTACTTGTGCAAAATGTAAGCAGAGGGGCACAATTCTAGGACATGCTCTGCGCAAGTCAATAGAGGAGACGGTCAGGGTAAGGGTTTACTTGCTGTCACTGATGGGGATGCCACACAGTTGGAAGTGACAGCTGCTGGCAAAGGAAAAAAGAGAAGGGAAAAGAAGTAACATCTACATCTGCCGGAGTTGAAGAGCGGAGCATGAGGACACGTTCTCATGGTATTGTGCTTCATATGTAATCAGTATAAAAATTGATATCTCTTTTGTGAATTGGGACTTCTGATCATATTATTATGTTCTTTCTTGTTTCAGGCATGTAACAGAGGAGCTTAGTGTGACTGGACAGCAAGAAATCAAAGGAAACAATGGAGCTCTGTTGTTTTACTTAGTAGCTTTTGTGAACTTAGTGGTGTTTACATAGATATGTAATGTCTAGGATCAATTGAAAGATGGTGTGTAATGGCTTTTGAAGTCTTGATATTTTGTCTAGACAGATGTTGTGATTGGTACTTACTCACGGTATTTTGTAACGGCTTGTTTAGTCTGTAAGCTGTAATAGCTTTTGTGTTGATTGGATTGCAGTTTAGCTGCAACAGCTTTGAAGTCTGGTGTAAATGGAAAGGCTTTTTGATAATTACCTATTTGCGCATCTGTTTTTGTTGTGACATGTTTAGTGACATGTGTAGTTCCTATCTGTTCGAGTGTACCTGATGTTTATGAGTATGGACACGACACAGATTGTGCAAATGCTGGGATCCTGTTTGACATCAGTTTTTTAAACAGATTTTGTAACAGGATTCTGCTTGGATTTATTCTCTGTTGACAGCAGTTTTTTTTATCAGATTTTATAACAGGTTCTTCTTTGATTTTGTAACAGGTTTCTGCTTGGATTTATTCTCTGTTGACAGCAGTTTTTTTAGGAGATTATTTAACAGTTTCTGCTTGGAAATTCTGATGAAACAATGCGACAGTAGGGATGTAATTGCTGCTGTAGTAGATTAGTACATAAGTTGGTGCTCTGTTTGATTAAAGATAACACACAATACATGTTTCAGATTACATAAAAACTTGACTTAGCAGCAGATTCGAGTTCACTAACCAAACTACATATTACAGATTACATAAAAAACTTGACTAACTAACTAAACTACACTAATTTCAAAAACAACAGCACAATGGCAGCAACTATTACATAAGAAAGTGTAACTAGCTTATTAATTTCAGCCTTCAACTCAACTCTATCTCTCTCACGAAGAGTCTTCAACTCCGTCAGCTCTTCTATAAGTAGTCGCATTTGCCGTTGAATTATTGTATCAGCATTGGGGTCATTTGAGTTGACTTCCCCACTGTAAATTTCAGGCCGCAGAAGATGCCTATTATGCTCCACCTCATACCACCACTTGAATATTCCGTTAGCACAATCACATTTATAAAACATCTTGCCGGGGTTGTCAATTGTCTCCGCGACAAACAGACGGGCGTTCTTCTTACAGCGACACTTTACATTAATGAATGTAAGCGGCTCTCACTGTTTCGGTTGTTTGAAGATGACATATTACTGAAACAACTACAAATTATCAGCAATACATGAGCACATGAAACACAGCTAACTTCACAATTCTCAACACATTTGGGGGTCATAGCCTATGCTCACCACTTATCAAAACCAGTGAAGACAAAATCAATAATGAGCTCAGATTGGGAATGGTGCCCCCATCACAGCTGCTAAGAGCAATACAGGTAATCACATATCAACGTGGAGCAATTACAGTTTCTTTCCAAAAGGACAGGAGCAACATAGGGTATGCAACATCGCTTCAACTATCAAATTGGCTAGAAACAGTTACCGCTAATACAATTCATACAAGATTGTACACTGGAATCACTAAGGGGGGCTGTTTAAAATCATATTCCATCATTAACATTACACAGATAGTGCAAAGACAACCAACAGATCAACCAGTGAAGACACAAATCAATAATGAGCTCAGATTGGGAATGGTGCCCCCATCATCACAGCTGCTAAGAGCAATACCAGGTAATCACATATCAACGTGGAGCAATTACAGTTTCTTTCCAAAAGGACAGGAGCAACATAGGGTATGCAACATCGCTTCAACTATCAAATTGGCTAGAAACAGTTACCGCTACTACACAATTCAATACAAGATTGTACACTGGAATCACTAAGGGGGCTGTTTAAAATCATATTCCATCATTAACATTACACAGATAGTGCAAAGACAACCAACAGATCATTGTGTAGGGTTCATAGTTGACAGAACACATACAGTAGGCTGCGGCATGTAGAAGAAATACAAATCCAAGACTACCAGATAAGCGTCTGTATTACAAAGACCGTGAAAACCCAGCAGGTGTATAAACAATGAGTGTCACCGTGACACAAGCAGGTGTTTCATTTCCACAGGGAAAGCGAGAGCAAGAAGCATGGCAACAGAAGCCAGTTGCTTCAGATAGCAGAGCAAAAACCATCTCCGACAAAGCATAAAGGGCACAAATCCGCAAAGCGAAAAATGGCACAGAGTCAGAATCGTCAAGAGAGAAGGGTACAGAGAGACAACCTTTCAAGATAAAGCGCTAGTGCAAGGGGGCAGCGTCGCTACAGCGCCAGTGCGATGGAGTAGAGCACAGCGACGAGGAGTAGAGCACAGAGAGAGGAGTGGATCAAAGATGACGAGAATTAGGGTACAGATTCGATTCGCAGCCTTTCAAGATAAAAGGCAGCCCTAGGGCAAGGGGGCAGCGTCGCTACAGCGCCATTGCATGGAGTAGAGCAGCAGCGAGAACTAGAGAGAGAGGAGTGTATCGAAGAAGACGGGAATTAGGGATTTAGGGATACAACCGGAATCGCACAGCGACGAGGAGTAGAACAGAGAGAGAAGAGTAGCACAGAGAGAGATGACGGGGAATTAGGGTAGAAATGTTTGCCATGTCAGCAAACACTATCTCCAATAAGATATGGCCACGTGGATACCAATTACAAATAAGTAACGGACAGAAGAGAATGGTGACGGGTGACAAACGTGGCAAAACTCAGGGTGGGTAATTTAAATACCCAAACCTCGTTGGTGGTTTTTGTAATTCGGTTAAACCTGATGGGTGGGGATGTAATTTTCCCTAAAATTTATATATATTTTTTAAGGTAGGGACTCTATATAAAATTTAAGTCAATGAACTAGTCTAATGAAAACTCACTCACTCTTGGTAATTATTTTTCTTAAGGTTTGTTCTATGTAAGTATTCTCCTGATTATTAAATCTTAGTACTCCCTTAGA
This sequence comes from Limonium bicolor, assembly GCA_023374045.1. Classification (NCBI taxonomy): domain Eukaryota; kingdom Viridiplantae; phylum Streptophyta; class Magnoliopsida; order Caryophyllales; family Plumbaginaceae; genus Limonium; species Limonium bicolor. Next base: position 136,329,083 of record CM041780.1, on the reverse strand, counting down.
CAATGGTGGCTTTTGTAAATATCACTCTTAGTGTGACTTCTAAAATTTTATCTATGTATAATGTTAAACTTCTAAATAAACATGAGGATTTCCAAATCTTTAAGTAACTCTCAATTTTTCACTAGACGCTCAATACTCCAAGTATTTAAGGCTCAATAATATTTAGTTTATTATTACTCATGTGTTTTCACTCCATAGGTAAGTATTTTTCACCAAGGATTTAACTCAGTAAACTCTTTACATGTATGAATTTAGTACTGGATCTTAATATATAAGTTTTGAATTATTCATTGTGGCTAGTAATGAAATAGCCTAGCTCAAGATTTCATGATGGTAACGTCTTACCACCACTTCCCCTCAAGTTCAACACAATCCATCAACTGCGTAGAAGATTATATACGGTTATATGACAAGGCTTGTCTAGCCCCTAAACTTCCAGAAGTGGGTGTGCACCCCCACTACTTTCAGCCTAGGAGTTCGTCGCACCAGGCACTTCCCGTAGGGTGTTAAGTTTAGGTGTTTTCTTTAAAGTTAGCATAGAGTTTAGTGCGGTTTACGGGTTCGGGTGTATGCTACCAGTGTTGGTTAACTTAATAATTTTCTAGACTTAAGATTTATCCAAACTTACCTTTAGGCAACAATTTGTACCAAGTAACTCTTAAGATTTATTTCCAAACTTTAAAGGAGTTGAATTACTTTCACATAATATAAATAAATTTAGTATTTAAGTTCTATTTGTATACTGTTTTCAACCAAAAGTATTCTTTAAAATTCCTAGGAGCATGTGTACTTGCTCTTAAGGAATTGTATTCTTAGCCATGTATTCTCCCTAAGTATGCTTTTGAAAATAGCTTAATATTTGATTTATCCCAACCAAAATCTTAACATACTCAATAGATGATATTCCAACCTATAGTTCTACTGTAGTTTAATGTTCGAACAGAACAACAGCACACCATTCTCTACAAACATTCATAAAAGAAAAGTGTATAAAGAAATCATTCACTAATCTAAGAAGGGTTAGGAGTCGTGCCTTACTGGAATCCTCACTTCCCATTCTACCCCAATTCCCCAATTTTAAGTGCACCTATAATCTAAGTATTTCACTCGGCTTGTTTTCTCGGGTTTAGAGCGTAACTACGCTCTGATACCACTTTCTGTAACGCCCCTATTTACAATAAATACAGCGGAATATAAACTAAAGGTGCTACAGACCATCGGGCTCCAAACACCCGGTACCAACCTCACCAATTACAACCATTACAATTAACTAAGTTACGGTATGAACTTCGAGAAAACTTAGCATAAACATAACAATAAAATACATTCACTCTCCATAAACCTAATCCCATCCCAATCACTCATGCTCTTCGTGGCCACCTGTAAATCAATTTGTACCTACAAGATGAAACCAAGCAGCCCACCCCGAGAGGGGTGAGTCAGTTCCCTGGAATGGAACTGGTACTATTCTCCAAAAACATACTTATAAAACTTAACCCTTCAAAATAAACAGTAACTTGAAATTAAACTCTTGAAAGTAAAACAGGGAAACAAGGCACTTTAAAATCACCAAGCCAAAGATAACAAGTTAAGGATAAAGATAAATAATAGGAAGGTAAAGTTAGTGAAACAAAACAACATCATGTGTTAGTGAACATCCATTGCCTTAGTTAAACCCAATTCCCGTTAGGAGTAGAAAGGCTTAGACAGTCACAAAGGACTAGGAATGATAAGATAGATCCAAGCACCAATAGCTCAAGAGTGGAATAAAACCAATTGGGAGAGATGGCCCCCACCGCCAAGTACGTCCTTTTAGGACAGGGGATATACAGCCCCTCACTGTCTATCACGTCCCTTTTTGGGACAGGGGATATACAGCCCCTCACTGTCTATCACGTCCCTTTTTGGGACAGGGGGTATACAGCCCCTCACTGTCTATCACGTCCCTTTTTGGGACAGGGGATATACAGCCCCTCACTGTTACCATTGAAGACGCGCGCACGTCGAAACCTCAAGAACCAGCTCATGGATGAAACGATATCCAGAGTCAAAAGAAGGATTTACCAAAATTGATCTTTTCCAAATTCCCACTAGATCACTAACTACCCAGAGCAATACCAAAACACTCAGTCCTACAGAGTGCAGAAGCGTAAACCCTAAGCAGCCAATGTCTAACGGGGCACCAAAAAGAAGGAACCAATACCCAAGTGAGTTTCGCATTCAAGGCTCAGTTAGTCACACAAGCTGAGTTAGTCACACAACCATTTCCTTTTTAGAAATTCCTCTTAAAGTCAGTTAGCGTTTTTCGAAAACGTCTCACAAGTCAATCAGCAAAAGTAACGGAGTACGAGAAATCGTACCTGGTCAACGCTGTAGCAGTTCTAGTAAACTCGTGCAAACATTCAACAATTCTCTGAGGAACATTGAAGATAACTTACTATCAACAACTTGTACCCTAAGTAAAACTTAAATAAATTCCTCTCTCTTATTTCCAAATCTCAATTATCTTATAAGCCCTCGCTTAAATGTTATGTATAACCTTTGACTTATTTTAGAAGGTTGTATAGCCCAAGGTTGTAGGATCAAGGAATGTATTTTATCAACACCCGCTAACTGTCCACTTTTATCCACTTTATTCATATCTAACCACAATCCCCACATTCAAGACTTTTGTGACCTTTATAACATAAATGTGTTTATATCATATAATTAAATCTAAGAATTCCCATGATAATCTTAAGCTCAATACCTTTATTCTTAATTTAGAATAAACATTGTATTATGACCTATGATGGACTCATCTCAGAATACTATACTATTATCCCACAATGTAAAGATTATGTATATAAACAATATCTACTAGATAACCCATTATGATTAAGTCTTTCCCTTAACTTAATTAAGATCCACATCTTGTATATTGGAATCATAGTGTTGTAGACGCGTTTTATTATAACTTAATTGAACTGCTAAACTCAATTATCTTATCTTTAGTTCAGAATGACTTTTAATTAAAACCATCTAATAAACTTGTCATAAGATGTTAAATTGCTTCTCATCCTGAATAACTATACTATAGTTAACTTAGATTTAACGAATTAATCTTACATTTAGTATTCACAAGGTATATTATATGTTTTATTATTACCTATACAATAAGGTGTTTAGTATAACCTTTTATGTATCCCTACCTACATTTAATTCCCTAAATGTTTTATTTTTACACACATTCTCTCTATAGACTATGTATAATCCTTTGTACTAAACTTCATAAAACTTAAGCCTTAAATACGTTTTAAACTGTTTTACAAAACCTAAGGTTTCAAAGGAATAACTTAATAAATTAATTTCCTTTATTGTATTTTGGATGGACAATATATCTACATAGAGTAGAATTTATCAAAGAATTAAATTCCGGTTCGTAAGTGAAATTGTTAATTATTTAATAAGATAATCTATTATGAAAATTCTCATATTTTATATTCAAAATAACATATCATTATTTCCCATTACCGTAAAGTATATCAATATAATATCTTATGTAACTTAGTTTTATCTAATAAAAGGTTCAAAGGTTTTAAGTATAAAATTCCTATTTATAAACCTTCTATAAATTCTAACTACTAAATACCTCACTTAATTGTAAACTCACATCCTAAGTATTGGTAATAAATGTTATAAATGTATTCCTTATGGCTTATCTAATGCCAAGAAACTTAAGGATTATTACTTAGGTAAATTTCCAACTCATAGTTTATTATAGTTTAACATCATAATCCTTTTAATGATTTTATCTTAAAACATTAAGTTATATCCCAATACCCTAAATGTTAAGGAATGATTAAATCTAGACTTACTAACCTACCTCACATTTAGATGTAAAAGTATTTTATTTATTTAATTATTGTTTTTATATTAAGAACATTTAGATGTAAAACGTATTACATTTGTTTATCATTAATTACAGAATAAGATCTATTTGTGTAACATTTTATGAAATCTAATCACAATTTTTCCCAAGTTTTAACTTATTAATTACTTAATCCCAATTTTAGATTTACATTCTGGTCATTGACAAATAATACTATACATGTATTTTAATATGGTTTATATATAAACCTTGGAAATTCAAAGGTAACTCTTTGAGCCTAATTTAATACCCCTCATATAATATTCTTCTATTAATATTATGTAGAAGTTTAGTTTAACTTATTAATTCCTTCGTATTATATTTCCTATAAGGTATTTAATTTCTTTTATTTATGTTTAATGTGTATATATTTATATACTAGGATTTGTTCAAAACATTATTTATGTAGTTTTATTGTATTTAATTATTTCTATTAACTTTTACACATATTAACGTCTGGTATATGGTTTATAAAATAAAGTATTTCCCCAAGCTTCAATTAAGTATATTAACTTCCACATTATATAATAAATTAAAATGTAGACTAGTTTAATTCCTTGATTTAATATAAGTTTCTACTTAAATATGTATATATATATATATGTAAATAATCTCACTTCTATTAAATACTAATACCTAAACATTTATAAACTTACTATTATAAAATGTTAATTTAGTGTTCCATATTTTCCCAGCTTAAAAAGTTTATTAACAAACCATACTCTAATTTTTGGTTACATTAAAAACTATATATTATAAGTTATTCTTATGAAAAACTCACAAACACAATTTTTAAAACCTTTTACCATTGCCCAAAAATCCCCAAATTTAATATACAGTAACTATAACATTTTAGACATATTATAAAATTTTTATTTCATAAAAATATCTTTTTAAATTAGCCAAATAATTCCAGAAAACCCGTAAATTGCAAAAATCATAACTTATGTTGAAAAACTCCAAAATCATAATAATTTACATCAAAATAAACTAGATTAAATAAGGAATCTACAGTTAAAATTTCAAGTCAAAATACAGTCGGGAAGGTATTTAAATTAATTCAACAAGTTAGGGTTATTTACTGGAATTTATAAAAACTTTAATAAACTTAAACTGAAACATTTTAATCTCGGCCGTCCGTTTCTTTTAACTACGATCGGACGGCCGAGAATCGTCGAGTTCTTCAGCTATCCCTAAACCCGATTCGAGTACTAATTCGCCTATTCCTCACAATCTACAGAACCAAATCGAGTGATTCTTGTTTCTATAGTTTCGAAATCAAATTTCGGTTCAAATGATGCTAATTTCCCCAATTATAATGCAGTATTCAGTGGATTTCGAATTCAGTTCGAAGTTAGGGTTCATATTGGATACAGAATTCGATTCGAAAATAAATCTAACAAACTCTCCTAATCTAACACGTAATTGATTAAATTGAGACATGGGTTAGGCCGGTAACATGATTTCGAATGACAATAACGGAGCAATTGATCGGAAACTTACCGGAGTTGTGCGAATTGAGTGAATTCAAATTCAGGAAAACTGGAAAAATTCGAACTTCGAGCAGTTCGCGATGCCAACTTTGAGGATCTATAACTTGCAGTACAAATCGAGTTAGGCTATGTGTAAGGGCTCAATCGAAAGAGTAAACTTAGATCTACGTATTGATAACAAGAACTAATCCTAACTCGCAACACACAGAAAGAAATCGAAGCTAGAAGTTGTGAGTTTAACTTGTGTTTTCTGGAAAGAAAACTGTGATTTTATGTGATGGCGAAACCGAGACTTTAGACGCCTTGTTCTTCCAAACGGTTGGGAATTGGCTTAGGCCATCAACATGAAAGTTTTAGAGGAATTAGATATATTCAAAACGAGCTAAAGAACATGAAATTTGGCTAAGAAACGAAGAAGTTATGGCTAGACGAAGTTACCTGTTTCGAAGGGAAAACTGGAACTGCAGTTTCGGTTTTTGCAGGGTGGCTACTTTGATTCGATTTTCCGGTTGATTTAGAACGAGTTAGGGTTTGTGTGAGTTATGTTTGTTTAGGGGGAATGTAGGAGAAGCCAACAAAGAAGACGGCACTCAAAAATTCCTTAAGATGAGAAAGTTATGAAGGTCACAAGATAGGGCAAAACCTGATTTTCTGTTCCGAAAATCAAGCAGATAAAACGACTAAGTGTTCTGGGGCGCGATTCCCGAGACGCGCTGACTCAGCTGGCCATGCCACGTCAGCCCTTTATCAAAATTTTGGCTCTAAACTTCATTTGATCATAACTTTGGCTAGGATGATCCGTTTTTACGTTCTTTTTATCGATATTCATGGTTTTCCATAACCTATTTATTGGTATAGGTTTCATGGCCTGGTTTGAACATTCTCAAAAAGTCAACCCTAGCAAGGCTTAAAAGGCTTTAGGGTTTCTAGAATTTTATATTGACTTTTATGTTTCAAAACAATGTTCCAACACTTCCTAAAATCTTTATAACATAGTTGGAGTGTTTATAAATTTTCCCAAGATTTATTGACTTATAAATCTTATTATTAAATTCATAATACTATGTAATTATATATAAATTAAATATTAAATTGTATTCCTTAGAGTTAAATAGGAGGAATCCCCTAAATTAATTTCCATAATTCCATATAATATTAATACTCATAATTCCTTATACTAATTCAATATTCATGATTCCATATAATAATTAATACTTAATAGTATTATTAAAGGTTTAATAGAAGAAATCCCCTAAATTAATTTAAATTAATTTAGGGGTATTTCATAATCAAATAAATTAAGGCCTAAACATGCCTTAACAATCAATTTAAAACAACAATGATCAACATAAAACAAGACTTACACCCTTTAACCAATTACGGCAAATAAGTGCCCAAATGAACTCCGTAGGATCCAAATTTTATTCCTAAGTATTATAACTCATGAATGAACATAATAAAACCATTACCAAAGAAAACCAAGCTCTAAAACACGTTAAGACACAAAATGTGCTTTAAAACTCCTTAAAGCACGTTTTTGTGAGATTGTCCTTAAAATGAGTTTTGATTGGTTTTAGGGCCTTGATTACCCTTAAATATACTAATGTGACATAATGTACCACATTATAATGTCTAATTCAAATATTTACAAAAAAATCAGAAATCTGTGGACTAATTTGTGAATAGAACCCAAATAGTGCAAAATTAAGTCTTAATTGACGAAGTTGGTCAATGGTCAACATTGAACCCCAAAATATCCAAACACGGGTGGTAATAAGGGAGTGAATGACACCCTTTTACTCAGCCACAAATATCTAAACATGAGTCATCATTTACTATGCATTAAAGTAAACTTAACTTAACATAAATGTAAAAAATTGAACACTCTCTCACCTTACCTCCTTCCAGCTGATTTCTTCAAGTTCAGAAACCTCTTTATTCTCCATTGGTGCCTTCAACCAGCCAAGTTCAAAGAAGAACAAAATTTGACTAAGTTAAGCATAAATGGCATACAATAGTTCAAATTCTTCACCTTTATTTCCTCTTTCCAATGAACTAAGTTTCAATCACTTCCACCCATCCATGTAGTGTGTTTTGGTGATTAAAGGAGGGAGTATTCTCGGCTGGAACAAAGGAAGAAGGAGGGAAGTTCAAAGCTTGATCAATTAAGGTAAAAACATGCACTAAGCATGTAACCCTTGTTTCTCTTCATTTATGGTTGCAAACTATAGCTTTATAAGCTTATTTTCTCCTATTTTCCATGCTGGTTCAGTTGGTGTATCAAGAGTAACAAGTCCTAGCCAAATCTATGCCAAAAACACCATTTTTGTATTTTAATCAAGGTAAAACCTAACCATCTTCTTGCTTGATTTCCTACAGTTTTATACCTTTGTTTAAAGAGTGTTTTGGCACTCTTATTACCTCTAAAATTTGGGGCCGAGAACATCCCTAATACAGCTTGTGAAATCAAGGTAAAATTTCATATTTTTCATGGCTTATAATTACTCTTATGGTTGGTCCAAGTTTAAGAACTTAACTATTTCTTATCTTGCTGTTGCAACATGTTTAAGAAGCTGGTTAAATTTTTCCCCACCTTGCCCTTGCCAAACAAAGTCTTCACCTTGCTAAATTAAGGTATAAAACATCTTAAACTCATCTTGATATGTTAATATGTGTTTAAGCTTATGTTCATTAATTGCCGTGAGTGAACTAGGCTGAAAATTTGACCTTAAGTTGACAAGGAAATGAGTTAGTAAATTATTTAGGTGACTAAGTAACATAATTGTCAAATTTAAGACATTATGTGGAAGATTGGTAAATCTGGAAAAATGGTGTGTGAGGCCAAGATTTTATAGCATTTTGAAGATATTTAAAGTGTAATTTTATGTTACAAATTCAAGATTGTAATAAGGCCATGTCATTAGGCCATTTTATTAATTTATTTAATGTTTTATTTATATTTAAATTAATTACTAAAGTTATTATAAACTTTGGGGCCGAAAACATAAATAAAAAAATTATGTAGGTTGTATGTGAATGTAACCGAAAACTAGGTGTTGAAAGGAGTTTGAATAAAAATTTTAAGGTTTTATAAAGTTTTGGGGTAAAAATATAATTATGGGAAAAATTGGAGTAATACTTGTAATTACTGGAAACTTGTGGTCAAAACCATGTCTAGAGGTCAAACATTGACCATGTGAGAAACTTTGACCAAATTTGGTTACCTACTAATTTATTTACCAACTTATATTAAGTTATGTATTAATTTGTAAAAATTACATAACATATGGGGTGGAAATGTAATTACTGATAGTTTCTGGGTAGAAACGGTTAATATAACAATTTATAACACTTTGGTGAAGTTTGTTGATTTTGGAGTAATATAAGAGGTTTAAATAAGAAAATGGTATAATATATAGTTTATATGAAATTATAAAGTATATATATTATAAATGTGGTCAATTTGTAAATAAGAAATGTTGTTGGACAGAAAAACGAATTAGAACAGACCCTAGGGTCTGTTTGGTTATTTTTAAGTATATATAACCTTAGGTTATATATTATAAAGCTAAAAATGTTATATTATATAGTATATAACATTTTACAAAATGTGTGGTCAAATGGTAATAATAGAAAGTTAAAGGGTTGGAAGATAATTTAGAACAGGCCATAAGGTCTGTTCCTCAATTTGGAAATTTATAACTATGGTATAAACTTATTATAAGGTTTAAAATGTTATTATATATGATATATAACATAGTATAAATTATGAGGTGATATTGTAATAAATAAAAAAATATGGGAAACTAATGAAATTAGATTACATAAATTGTGCCTTTTCGGCCATTATTATAGTTTTAATAAAACTATAGGTTATAATTTATAATGAGATAAAATATCATATTATATGATAAAAGGATATAGTTGTAACATTATAAAATGTTATGTGGTTAAAATGAAATTGATGGGAATTATAGTGCTTTTTTTTTAAAACAGGGAATTATAGTGCTGTTGCGTAAAAAAGAATGTTTGGAAAATGAATTTTAGACTATGGTCTACAATGTCATAAATGTGGCAACTATTATATAGTATTAATGGGATTTAATTGGAACTAATATAAGTAAGGATATTCACATGAAATAATGTGACAAACAGTAAAAAAATGAGATTAATAAACTAAGGTGTATATTGATTAAACCTTAGGAGTTGTAATTATACAATATAAATGTTACATAATATTAAGAGTCTTAATATAAGTTGTATTATATAATACAAACTAGTGAGAATATTCTCTCACATAAAATGATAAATGCAACATTTAAATATATGGGTTTTATAATTCATGAAACTATATATAGATACATATATATAATATAAATGTGTGAGGCATATATATAAGAATAAGTGTATATTAAAGTTGGAAACCATATGATAATAAGTGAATGACATTACATGAGTATAGTTATAAACCATAAGTTACTAAGTTTTGAATTTAAATGTAACTTGTTACAAGGTTAATGGATTATGTAATACAATGTATTATAATGAATGGTGGGATAATGATACCATATAGTATCATTGCAAGTACACATGCAACTATAGGTTATATGTCTAAGTTCAAGAATGAACAAGATTAAATGCATAAAATGGATTATAAACATGAGTATACAAGTATAACTATGATATATAATAGTTTGGTATAAGTAAGGAAAGGTTACTAAACCAATAGTGGATGACATGAAATATAATGGATTAAACTCAACAGTCGAAAGACTGCGAACTATGAGTCTAAGTACAAAGCCGACTTGTTTAGATAAACCCGTAACAATTAACTAATGGAATCCGGGGATGAACTGTTGGGGTTGCAACGTTATTCGGAAATACCGAGTTTAGTCAATCATGTGGATTGGCTCATAGTGATCTTAATATTTTAGATCGTACGTCAGACAAAGGCGCCAGACGAGCTTAGGGTTTTGCGCATCCTCGATCTTTGGTGTATGGAATGTGGACGGTGTAGACTGAATTGTCCTGAGGACTTCCTAGGGTTCAGTCAATATTGACTGTGTTTAAGATGTGTGTGTGTGTGTGTGTGTGTGTGTGTGTGTGCTTATATGCATGTATGTGTGAATTAAATTTGTATGCCTGATGTTTGTATCGCATCGTTTTTATTATACGTGAATGTCCATGGGACTAATACTATGTCGACTATAGTTCGACTTATATAAACATACATATACGCGTGTGAAAGTATAGTATTGATATCTAATAAGTATGACGGTTATTACTGTCACAATAATCTAAGTAAAATACTTAGGAACAAGACACGGCTATACCAGTCTCTAGAGCATGGATCTCGAACATGAATATGACCTAGATTGCTTCTAGCTATTTACGTAAGACCTCGAAGGCAGCTATGTAAAATGTATTCTCCATAAAACTACGAGTATATCTTAGGAAATGATTAAGACACTTAATCCTATGAGAGAATTGGTATGTGATGAGGGGAGGAAATCCAGTGTAATTTACGAACTACCTGGTTGCGCATTTGTGATTACTGAGTGGATACCCGATCGGGTTCCGCTCTAGGAAATTCCAACGAGCCCACATAGATCATTGGTCAGATGGTACCTGTTGTTGGTACACGGCTACAACCTTTTTATGGACGTCTTATCAAGGCACAGTGGAAGACCAGGGGCCTCTGGACCTCTGGCAAACATGAGCACCTTTGTGTGTACGGGAGGATTACTGTCCATTTAAAAGATTTATTCGGATTGTCCTAACATGACACCCAACTGGTGATGTGAGTAAACATGGTGATGTTGGATGGGGCCTTGAAGGCCGAATATCAATACAAGCATGAATACCGTTCGTTAAAAGTGATTACACACTTTATTACATTTATTCAATAACTTTGTTTATGCACCTGTTGCTTGTGAAATGTAGTGATTGTATTGGTTGGATGACGCTGTGATTATGCATGATCTTTACAGTATTATTCATAACTATAAACTGGACAAGCATGAAATCAACCTAATATCAAGATGGTGAAAATGACTAAGTGACCAATAGGGTTTGAATGCATACCTTGCATACTCAGCGTTTATCGCTGAGCCTTCACGGTATTTTACAGGACATTGATCGCATGGAAGCCGAAGTGCGGGAACCGGGTAGTTAGGGTTTTTATTTTACTTACCGCACATGGACTCCGTTTTGTATAATTATGTTAGACTTCGGATTGTACGATGATACTGTTGTATACATTCAGAAATTGGTAGACGCTCACTTGTTGTTGGTTATGATTATGGAATTAGTATGATGTATAGGTATTTATCTCGTTATCACTGCGGTTTAGTATTTTGTTTATTCTGTTATTATATTTAGATTCTACTTCGTTACTCGCATGAGCAAGTAATGACAGGTGACACCTGAGTGAGGATTATTATTATTGTTTAAACTTCCGATGTATGACGTCTTATTTATGCTACAAGAGAGATTATTACATGTTTACCGAGAGGGGTGTTACACATGGAGTTTACATGCCAGAGCGGACAATATCACAACAGTGGGTACTTAAGGATGTTACAATTGATATTAGAACTAGACCCAAGTCGGTGGCTAGTGGGCCCGCGACGGCGCTGGGCTCCCAAGGGGGTGGAGTGTACTACTCGGCAAGAGTTACCTCTCACATCGATTGGAGTGAAGAATGAACCATTCCTTATATGGGTGGGGATACCTCTCCCTGTTGTGACGCGAAAGGAATATCGATAATTCGAGTGGCAAAAGCAATGTCTGGAGTAGGAGAGTGATTAGTGTGAAATATATAAACTTTGAAGTGTTAATTTTGCCAATTATTTGTAATGATTTGACCAATATTGCTCACTTATCATGTGTTTTTCCTATGATTTGACAAACGGGGAGCAAAATGGAGTCCAAACGAAGAATCTAGGTCCGAAACAAGTTTCGCTCCATCATCTTCAACCTCCAGCCGTCGAGTCTCCAGATATGACAAGCACTACAAGAGCAGGAGTCTTCTTTACTAGATGATTTCTCTTTGTAGCTAGTTGATTATGCAATTACTTCTGTTGATTTTATAAGAGATATTATTTCTGGATTGTTTAGATTAAAGTTTAAGTTGTGCTTTTTAATAAATTTCATGGATTTGTTAATTAGCTTTCAAATTTTGTTATGATCAGATCGGTGATTAACAAGATGGTCCTATTAATCTATTGTCTGTGGAAACTATATCGGATTGATTACGTAGTCCTTCAGGTGTTTAATTCTTGTGGAGAATCGAATTTGATTAATTAGATTTTCCTTCAAGTTGCATATTTCTTTGTGCTTAATCCATCTAAGTGTGTTTCTCTATAATGTTGATTAGATCTTGTGTGTTATGCTAAATGAGCTTCCTGTGATTAGGATTTAATGGAGGTAAGATATTAAAGAATTTAGCTAATCCATATCTCTTGTTAAATTAAAGAAGTTGGCATAATATGACTAACGATGAATAACCTGAACCCAGGGTTCCGCTCACCATATCATTTTATCAAATTTATTTTATTTGGTAGTTATTTCCAGATTGTTTATTTATTTTTTCAAAACGAGAACAACCCTTTGATTTCCAATTTTCTTATGATTATGCTTACTTTATTCAAGTCCCGCGGATTGATACCTGGTTTTTCTTTGCTATACTGATGTGACCAAAATTTTTACAACCCGACAGACTTATTGATTTATTAATTTTATGTTTAATTTCGTATTTTTTAGTATATCAAATTACTTGTTTGCAAAATGACAACGTTGCTGGTACTTGCCTTTGTCTAATCCTTAGCCTTGGATGTCAATTGTTTTTACTTTATTTATTTTTATTTATTATATTTTAGTTTCTTTTGTTTATTTTCTTTTCTTTTCTTTTCATACTATTTTTTTCTTGTTTTAATTTCATTATAATTATAATTTTGTGTTTCTTAGTGTTGTTTTATTTATTTCAATTTAAATTATCTTGTTTGTTTTAGTTTTTTTTTCTATTTTTTTTGCTTAGTTTAGTTTATTTTAGTTATTTCGTTATTTTAGATAGACTATATATTTCTCTCTTATTAGTTTATTTGGTTATTTTGTTTTATTTTAGTTCATTTTATTTTTAGTTATTTTCTTTATTTTTGATAGTTTATTTCTCTTTTAATTTTAGTTCTAATCTGAATTTTGTTTTGATGGTCTGCGAATGTTCCTACTCTAAAATTCAAGGTCGATTAACCAATCTGAAGAGGTGGTTTAACAGGAATTTCTTGACTATATCCAAATATAGCTATAAATGGTATATACATGTATATTTGTTCTAAAAAAACTATACAATAGTAAATAAAAACCTTATGGATGTATATGTAAAGTTATACATTGAATTCTGATATTACTGAAATTCCACTGGATGTACATACTAACTTCTTAAACTATACAATAAACTTACAAAACTTGTACTTCTACACTATACAAAATGTACAACTTTAAATGTAGACAAAGATAGCTACATATGCTTGTAGCCAAGAATGATTGGTGGTTCAATATGAAACAAACCCTTGTTTGGGCAGTGGAGTAGGTGTCTCCTGGTTCTTTTGATCCATTTTTCTTTGATTTGTGCTGCTCGCAGTGTGAGGGTAATCACAAGTTCGAAGAGTGCCCTAAAATTTAAGAGGAGGCGGATTGAGGAGCAATTCAAACGGGAATCGTCTTATTCGAGGATATATATTGCTCGTATTATGGGGGAACTCATAAGTTCGATGACTGTCTCAAATTTCAAGAGCAGTTGTAGTTAGAGAATCAACCAGACTACATGCAAGAAAACACTCTTCGGTAGCAGGCTTTAATCTTGAGCAAATGTAGTGGAGCAGCCTATTGAATTCTTAAGTTGTCCTCCCTCTCCACCCTTGGTTCCAGACAAAGAGGATGTCCACATCCTAGATTTTGCAAGGGAGGAGCCACCACTGCTCTACCATTATCACAGTTTCTTTGAGCCTTAGCAACAGAAGGAGGATGTTTACATTCTCCAATATGAGGAAGAACAACAGTCAACACTTGGTCTTCTGCTTCAGACCCATTACCATCAATACCTCATCAAACACCAGGTTTTGTGGAGTATTTATTTTTCCTATTCTATTTGTTGAGGTAACGTTTTTTTGATCGAGGTGATTTTTATCCTGATTGCTAGGCAGTTCGTATTCCCGTTGATCCCTATTTTCAACTCTTATTTTTGATCCGGGGGTAACGAAAAGAAAGTCCAACCAAGGACTTTAAATCTGGGCAGCTGACCAGGAGGCAACCCAATGGTAACTTTTTTGTTTTGCATTTTACTACTCTTATTTTATTTCTAGATTTATTTTAGTTTATTTCATTCACAAGTGGTGGTGGTGCCCGTGCTACTAATGCAATGCTTCTAGCATTATTTGGTGTTTTATAAAATGTGTGTATGTGCAATTTTTATTTATTTTTTGCATTCCATCTCTCCAAGGTTGGACACTTGCTTGGACGCAAGTGTGAGGAACGCTTCTACCCCGCTGTTCAAGCTTATGTGTTAGGAAGGGAACCTTCCCCAATCTAAATATATTAGTGGAGTTTCAGTTTCTCAATCTTTATTGCTTGTGTGTTAGCCTATCTATCTTTTACAATTTAATATATGTAGAGTCTTGAACGAAATCCTTCATGAGTCTAGCATATTTTGAGAGGTCTTTTTTGTTGATTTTATTTTGTGAACTGAAATACCCCAAACTTAAATATAGTGGTTAAGTTAATTCTAATCCTTATTTAAGAGCCTAGTAATGCTTAAGTAATATTGGTAAGGAAAAATAAATCCAAAAGAAATAAAGAAACGCTTATAAAGCGAAAAACGCTAAATAAGTGTTAAATAACCATAAGAGGTGCGAGACCTCGGTTAGAGTATTATATGGATCCTTAAGGCTTAATAATGCCTAAATAATATAAGGGAACAACTCCTGAAGAAAACGGACCCTTAAAATGGATTAAAAGCATAAACGAACCTTAAAGCGTGTTTTTCGAGGAAACCGGGAAAACGTGACTTTAAGCGGGTCAAACAGACTTGTAACAATTTTGGTCAACTAAATAGTCACTAATAAACATTAGTGGAGCTTTAGAACCAATAAAATTAATTAAACGAGAAAATTCCGGAAAACGGGTTCCGGTTAGTAAAAACTGTAACAACTGAGAAGTTGGGGTGAGAATGCAAAAAACAAAGTTAGTGTGTCCACTTTTGCAAATAAAAAGCAAAAATGTAGAGGGATGAGTGTGCAGCCGATTGACCCCCCCTCTCACACTCTCTCCAATTCTCCTTATTTGCTAAAAAACAAAGGAAATAAGTAAAAAGGCAAAAAGAACCTCTCTCTCCTATCCCCACTCTTCTCTCACGTACTCACCCTCCTCCTCTCTTCATTTCTCTCCTTCCCCTGCGACAGCCATGGTGTTTTGAGAACCCACACAAAAACCTCACCTTCTCTCCTCTCTTTGAACACTCAAATCTTCTCCAAATGCAATGAAAATTGTACCATTGAAATCCCCTCACCAAGGAGAACACTTCCCTCCTTTCAAAAACCGAAAACGACCAACTTCATCTCCATGGGTGTGCTGCATTTGAAGCTTGAGTACCACCATTAGAAGCACCTTCACCTCCTTGTCATTTTGAGGTAAAAATATTCTTGAAAACCTATCTTTTTCTAGCCCTTATATACAAAACGAAAATTCAAAGTGAGTCTTGTTTTACTCCTTGCATTCCAGCCGATTTTGGCTACTCATTTGGGCTAGGAATCTTGTTCATTTGCTAGACAAGGACTCCACACATTGGTTGGAAGGTAATACTCTTTTTCTAAACCCTAAAACATCTAAATTCTAGGGTTAGTTAAGGTTAAGGTGCTGAATTAGTATGGGTATGTATGGCTTGCTGTAGCATTGCCATTCTTGAAAAAAACCGAGAACAAGAGAAGAAGGAAAGAGGAAAAGAAGAGAAGGAAAGGAAGAAAGAAAACTAGAAAGAACAAGGTAAAGTCTCTTACCTTGAACTAGTTTGGTATTGAGTAAGGTAACAGTTTTGAAGTAGTAAAATGAGTAATGAATTGAGAAATGAGTAGTAAGCATATTGTAGTATAAGGAGGAATGATATTGTGACATTTTTGAAGTTTTTAAATGATGTTTAAAAGCTTGGGAAAACATTGGGTATTGAATGTGTATGTGCAGGAATTTTATGGAGTTGTAGTGGAGTTGAAATGTGAGTATAATGTGTGGTATAAACAGGTTGTGAAAATGAGCCATTGTGAGCTGAAGTAGTGTGTGAGCAAAGTAAGAATTATAGGGGAGACTATGTCAAATTTTGTGCAGGAATGAGAGGACTTAAGTGTTTAAGAAGAGGAAGTAACCTAGGTGGTAGCTAGGTGTATTTGGAGAGTTTAAAAGGAGTGTTTAGTATCTTGAAACAGATTTGGATATGAGGTTGTGAAGAGGATGGAACTAGGATATGAGTAAGGTATTTAAGATGCTAATAGTAGCACTATGCAAGGGAGTATTGGAGTATAAGAGTTGAGGGAAAAATCTGTAGCAGAGAGAAGAAAACAAAATCTGTAGCAAGAGGTATTGGATTTCATTGGAGGAATTAGGAAGAATGAGAGTACAAGACTTAGTAAAATGAATGTTGGACTAGGGTATAGATGTTGTAATTGCTTGGAAATGTATTTGGGATGCTAGTAATGGTATTGGTAGTAGAAGTATTGGATGGGAGAATTGAGTTTTAAAAATCTGTAGCAAAAGAGAAACAAAAACTGTTGCATGTGTTGAAGATGAAGTGAGAAAAATTGTGTAAGTTGATTTGAAGTGAAAAATGAATTTGATGGATGAACTAAGGTGAATTAGAGGATTTAATTAGTGTTTAAACATGTAGTAAACATGTGGAAATGAGAGTAGGAAAAGATTGGGTGAGAATTGAGGTGAATTTGGAGCCCAAAGTAGATAATTAAAAGGGGTTCTGCAGCCGACCTACCCAGGCGACCTACCCCAGACTGGGTCGGTCGGGCGAATTCTGTAACTCGGGTGCTCTCTGCAGCCGACCTACCCAGGCGACCTACCCAGAGTGGGTCGGTCGGCCTTTGTAAAAAAAAAAAAAATTAAAATTTAATTAGATAATATATATAAATACATATTATATAATACATATACAATATACAATATAATAAATAACATATATACAATATATATATACATTACATATATACACATAATATATATATATACATACATATATATGTGCATGAGTAAGGCGTTAATGCTAAAGTAAAGAAGGTAAGAAAGTTGTGAATATAAAGAACATTAGTTGTACCGAAATAACGGGATAACGGGGTAAGTACGGGAGTAGTAATTATGTATGTATTGTAATGCTTAGTATTAATTGAATCATTTGACATGTAGTCATTGGTTCGAGAATAAGGATCGAGGAACAAGAGTGAACCAAAGGGACAAGGGAACACCCGGTAAAGTAAATTCCGGTAAAAAGGTATGATTTCTTCATGCTCTGTATCCTAACCTGGTTACCCCGATTTGTGTGCTTATGTGATCACCAATAAGATAAATGCACGAATCGGAATTATAATGCACTTAATTGTGTTTGAACTATTTTGTTCTTGATTGTATCTTCTTGAACATTTAGTTTGTATAATTCATGAAATGTATGAATGAGAATGAAGGGTATGTGTATGTAATGTGTACTTGTGTATTGTATGGATGTATGGAAATGAAGTACTGACTTCTGCTAATTCCTAACAATCTAACTCCTAACATGAGTAATGAGTAAATGGAATGAGTAGAAGTCCGATATAGTTTCGGCCACGCGTGAGGATAAGGAAACACAAGAGGTTGGATCCGAATCCTGGCTGTAATCTTTTCCATGGACCAATCCCTTGAATGGGTAGCATCCTGGATTAGTGGGCCACCCTAAAGCCCGGTGGTGGGATGTAGTAATCCCTGCCCGGAGGTCATACCGACTTAACAGGAAGTAAAGTATGTAAGAAGTAAGTATCGTATGTGTATTGGTCTTGACTGTTGTAAGTCATTGACCTTGAGTAAATGAGTATTGAACACCCGATTAACCCGGGTGTGTAAAGAAGCTAACAAGCCTTCTGTATGAATTGGAGAAGTGTATCTCCATATTGCGTATTGAGTATGTAACGAGTATGTATTGTGTATGTGTATTCTGGAGGATGGTAAGTAAGTATTGGTTGACTTGTATTGTCTTCCAAGCATGTATTGTACTGTACGTATGTATGTGTACCTTGTGTAGTATTGTAGTACCGTGAATGAAAGCATGTATGTATGTATGTATGTATGAAAGTATGTATGCATGTATGTAATGCAAAATGAATTGCATGTATTCGACCAAATGGTCGGCGTACCCTCGCTAGTACGCGGGGTATGCGGTTATCATATTCAGCGAAAGCTGACCCCCTCGGGGGAACGTTTTTAGTGTGCAGGTACCGAAGCGGATGTGGTCAAGGTGAGAGACCGGTGACTACACTTGGATAGTTAGAAGTGGAATGTAGAGGTGTACTAAATGGCACACCCTTGTACTTAGGAAGTAAGTAGTAGTGAGGAATGGGTAGATGTAGACTCTTAATGAGTACACATGAACTTGGGAGAAGCATTGTATTTGTATAAGGAATTTAGTAAACTCGGTTATGTACATTGTACTGTATGGTATTGTAAAGGAGCAAAGTATTGAATGGAACATGGTAGCATTTATTAGTAAATGGAGTATGTATTGTAGATGTGTAGTACTCGGGATTCCGGTCCATCAGACCGATGTTGTATGTAGAAGTAGTAGCCTTGTTAGTCACGTGGGTGACTAACGGCATTGTATCACCCACTGTATGTAAGTATGTATCCGCTGCGTGAATCTGGAAGCACGAGGAGATTGGACAGTAATGACCGTATTAATGGTAGGGGTGTTACAAAAAGTGGTATCAGAGCGAAGTATCGCTCTGATGACTGGAAGTACCGAGTTTGGGAATACCGAGTTAGGAATTAGAAGCTTAGGGCTAAGGGCTGAGTGATAGCATTAGAGAGATGCTAGTTAGGAACTCCCGGTGAGTACCGGATACCTACAACACCAGTCCCGCCCACCGCAAACCCCATTGTATAACTTGGGAAAGGACGCCAGAGAGAAGAGAAGCCTTCTCATACTCGGGGAAAACCCGATCTGGCAGTTGTGAAGCAATCACACAGTAAACAAGAACCGACGTATGGTAGATTCCAAGAAATGGAAGACCCGGAAGTGGATCCCGGTTGAACAACAATAGCCGCACTTAATAGCGGTAGTATAAAACTCCAACCACAAGGAGGCCATAACTTGCAACAGCATGGGGCGACATGCTTAGCAGTCGCAGAACCTAGCTAAACAACCAGCAACAGGAAAGGAAGCACTAACCGTGCAACGAAATGGAAACAGGAGCAGTAATGAAACCCGAGACACAAGTCTACGGGACAACAGTAATAGCCAAGCAACACCACCAACGGTGAGCTAGCTGGCTAAGGACATAGTCGGGAGTGACTGACTCCAAAACTACAATGCCAAAGAGGTTACAAACCTGGCCAACATAGCTCAGGCAGCTACAAGAATATTCACAAGATATAATCTGACGTAACTACAACTGTAGTGCCTAAACCAAATCAGGCTCAGTAACCACAACAAACATGTGGGAATAAGCAACAAGGAACAACACAACCAAGTCAAAGGGGAAGCTCCAAGGATTGGAGAAGTACCCTGATCAATGACAGCTATGTCAACCTCACTGAGAAGTTACTCAGAAGAGTGATTAACCTAAGTAAATGATCAACAAGATCAAAGGAAGAGTAAGCAAGATTACCAATTATGAATGGAAACCATACCGTGATCGGTATAGGATTACTCGAAAACCACCAGTACCACGCACTTGCCACGACAAGTGCAGTGAGAACATGAATATGTGAAGGAGCACTAACACGTCATAAGTACATAGTAATGTACGGTGACTGTAATGAAACAACTACAGGATCACACATCCTAACAACTAGAAGTATGGAACCTTGGGAGGCTTAACGGCCGACCACTGTACTTAGTACATACCAGTCAGCGAGAAACTAGACTTGGTCAAGACCTCAACATGGCTATGCCATGCAGAACATCTTTTAACACCGAACCATTATTTTCAAACCAAGTTTTCTTTCAAAACCACAAACCTTCTTTTAAAACCTTGGATTTTAGAACCAAATCAACAGAATTACGGTGAGTATCATGGAATGATACAAGAGGAGTTGACAATAGAATACTTCACCTAGGCGTGTGACGAACACTACGAGTGTACCCAATTACGGGATGTGGGACAACTGCACTCCGAAGGAGCTTGCGGGCCTGACATATAGTTGGGTAAGTGGTAACGTATCAACATGGTACCCCACGTATGTATACATGTAGTGTATGAAACACGGGAAGTAGTCGACTCCGTTCTACGGACCATCAGTAAGTTCAAACCAGAACAACTGGACACCTCAGGCAATTAAGCATAAAGGAACTCAGAGAATCCATCTGAAGATAAGGAGTAAGAACTAGGAAGTGCAGAGAGCACAGACTAGTCGGTATGGACAATGGATATGTCTCAAAGACATCAAGCAAATATATGACAGCTGGGAAGTATACCCAGCCTAACACAGTAAGGCCACTGCCTAAACATGAGCACTATAATGCTTTACAAATGGGATAGAACTCCCAAGAGCAATCACGATATTACCATGAAGTAAAATCCATCATTGAAGGGGATATTAAACCTAGTCTCAAGCGCTAGGAGCAAGTATAAACGGTCTACCCAACGACGGGAGACGTTATAAATCAAAAAGGAATAGCTTAACACAACACCATAAGACGGTATATAGGACAACACATGTCATAAACATCAGCCGGATGTAACGGCATAACTAACAACACCCAGGAGCAATCCTCGAAGGGTGTCTGGAATGACAACAGTCGAAGGAAGTGTCATGATAAGAGCACGACAACCAGAACGAACACTCGGTTAAGACACCGAAAGGATTCACTTAATAGGAACTACCCTAGTCTACAAAAGGCACTGATCAGCACCAGATTGCCTAAGAGTCTCCTATGAACGGAAGCGTGATGCCACGACTTGCCATGGAGCCAGTAATACCTCCAACCTATGGGGTATACAAGGAGTCGAAATATGTATAAGCAGCTTGCAAAGAGCATAGCTTGCAGCAATAAGGCTTACAAGCCATCAATCAACTATGTTAGGTAAACCTTAGCGGTTGCATAACTCACACCTTTGATAATAAGACTTGCAAGAGATATTGTCTCATATGACAAGAAATCAACAATGGGACCATCAATTCAAACCCAACATCCTGAGTGGCTTGGAGTAATGGTCAACTCAGTGTCACTGTCACTAAAGCATCAGTCTAGTATACAGTTGACAAGCCTTTAATTACCTTCATGCCTCCCATAGCAATGGTAGCACAGAGGCACAAGAATGGTGATAACGCCAACAATGTCCTAGTCCACGCCTGGACACTACGAGAAACTTGAGGAAAGATACCTCTCATTAACAGAAAACCACCCATGCGGTGATGATGTGAACCCTTAGAAAGAGGCTTCCGTCTACCATAACAACAAAACTTGTGCATATAGATATTGCCAAGAGACAACGAATAAGGAAATGAGATTTCCAAACCACTACGCCTACGAGGGGCTGTGGACTGTAGAAGCACATCGTTTAAGAGCCTCAAAGCTCGAAGGAGTAAGTATACTCCTTAGGCACCCAATCATGTGGTGAACCATAGTATAAATACTTACATGATAAACCTTGTCATGAGACCTATGAGTGGAAACACACCACTCAACGAGAACTTCCACCTACCAGTGATAGAATACTCTTTAATTAGAGAACGGGACCAGAAAACCCTTGAAGCTTTGGGGATGTCCCGGTAATGTACATGCAAAAGTAAAACCGCAGCTAGAGCCTATTATCAATGCTCAGCACTAAGGAGACAGTAATGTCAAAACAATCAATGAGTGTGCATATTGCACACCATGAATGACCGGCGCTCAAGAGAACTTGTAACCCGATAAACCACTTCATCTTTGGTCAACCAAGTTATTTGGTAAACTATATCATGAATGAGGAAGTAATGTGAGGTAAGCTAACCTACACATGAAACCTAAATTGAAATAAAACATCCCCACAATGGGAAGATAATAGTATTGCGGTATACTACGACAACCGTCATACATATGACTAGGAACCTCCTAGTGTTTGTACACCATAAGGAAATGGTGCCAACGATAATGGCAAGGAGTAAAGGTAAGCTACCACAGTAACGGAGACCGTAAAAACGATGTTGTATAGTGAGTAAGAATACGGTGCGCAACAAGCGACCGGAATGAGGAAGTAGTTGGACAATGACACGAAGTATAAGTATGAGATGCAAGCAGAAATATTCATCCCTATCACATAAGTGATTTACTGCCAAGCGTTTACGCCTCTGCACTCTGTATGACTGAGTGTTTTGGTATTGCACTCGCGCAGTAATGATCTAATGCGATAGCTAGGAATATGGGAAATGTAAACCGTAGTAAACCCTTTCTTTCACCAACAACATGGCATAAGCCAGTCAAGCAAGCTTAGCAACAAACCGTGCGGCCTAAGGCCAAAGAAGCACGAAGAGTGTAAGCACACTAACAATCACAAGATGTGAATTCCATTGGAATAAAAGGTGAAAGAAGACTGAAGAAGTCACTTGGACCGACGCATTGAGAATGCAAGGTCATACAAGCAAAGAACACTTGTACTGAACCAGAAGAACTGGTATTATTGAAGCTAGTAACAACAGAGGAAGCACTGCAACTAGGTAGTGACTTAACCTCGCCCGACAACAAGTCGGAGGAACTTAGGAATAATCGTGGGAGTACGAATATATGTAATAGATTACCAGAGATGGATCTAAAACTCATTGAGTTCAAACCGGTAAAAGAATACCACACTGTTAGTAAACCTTATTTCCATAATAGAGGGATAAAAGGTGATGTATAGCACATTAAGGATAACATGAAGGGTGAGTAACCCAAGTTATCAGGGTCGCGCAGCAGAAGCTAGTGGGCCCTAGCTAGGAAATGTAATACACCTAGTAAGTATGAAAGAATGGCTATTAATGCCTTGAAGCCTAATAGGCTAGAACTGAATTAATTATGAGTTAAATAAACTCATATAGGAATCCTCGGTGCAAAGACTAAACCATTGGTATGGTTAAGACCCTTTGACCAGAGCATATTGTATAGTATTCGTAGTGAAGCTAAACGCTTCAGATTGCCCAAATCGAGTAAACCAATGTTTAATAGTAACATATGGTAGATTACGTGGGCGTAATCCCTTTTAAGGGGGGTAGAGCGAAAACCGCTTAATGTAAGTTTCATGAAAAAACACAAAACTATAATGTGCATAGCACAAATGAGAATCGAATTGATGATTGGTACTTATGTTAAATAAACATACGTATTCATTCATATTGTAACTGTGGTAATCGGGCACAAGAGATGCGAATACCATAGGATGAATATACCCATCTTGTAACCCCAGTGTAAAAATATTAGTAAAGAGGAGTATAGTAACTCTTGGGGAAACGATAATCCCTGTAGGGCGCCTATTGAAGTTAGACATGGCATTACGAGAGTCGGTATAAAACCGATGTAAACCTAGAGGAAATTGAGTTCCCTAGGTGATTGTCTTGATACAATTGAGAATGAGTAGTGGACGGAGCTCCACAAGTATTGTATTCTTAAAGAAGTAGTAGGATCGATGTGAGTAGAGGAATGTAGCCCAAGTGGTGTATTCGTAAGTATGTTATTGGAAGTAAATTAAGGACAGCTGAATTTCATAAGTATTGTATTCCCTAGTAGTAGAATGATGAGAGTAGATGAAGATGAAGATTGAGAAATGAGCATTTAGGCATCGAATTCCGAGGAAAGTATTTGGGAAGTAGATTGAGAATGATTGATGGACTGAATTCCATCCTTTGGAGTTGTATGAAATTGTATTACGACTAGGAAGAGTAAAAAGTAGAAATGAAAAAAATAATTAATTGTTGTTTGAAACTGATGTGGGAAGTCGAACTTGATCCTGATCAGATCAAGGGAACCGAACACAAATTGGGGTGGAAAGATAGTTCAACACTGATGCTGATCACATCAGGGTCGAATGATTCTTGAAGCTCCCCTCAAGTGGTCACAAGAATCACATAGGTAGAAGCAATAAATATAAACTGGAATTGGAGTTGTATGCTTTGGAATTTTAAGTAGTAGTTGGAAGAATTTCTTAGTATGAAGGAGGATGTGTTAGAAGTAGCCGAAGAAGATAGTAGGTAGTATGTGTATTATTCCAAGGGCAGCGGGACATAGAGTCCGTGTCTAGATGACCTGAGCGCCTACGGGATTGAAGTGTATTGCATTGCTTTGGGATAGCTTTGCATTGTATGTATGTAAATCTTGTAATGTGGAACCAGATGGTGGATGATGCGGAGGAAGTAAGTATGTATACTTGTATTGTATGGAATGTGGAACCAGAAGTAATGATTGAATTGTAAGGAGGAAGAATGTACGACTCTGGCATAGACAAGTAGAATGAGCAAGCATTGTAATCCTATAACCTTGAGCAACTTTGAGGACAAAGTTCTTAAGGGGGGTAGATTGAAATACCCCAAACTTAAATATAGTGGTTAAGTTAATTCTAATCCTTATTTAAGAGCCTAGTAATGCTTAAGTAATATTGGTAAGGAAAAATAAATCCAAAAGAAATAAAGAAACGCTTATAAAGCGAAAAACGCTAAATAAGTGTTAAATAACCATAAGAGGTGCGAGACCTCGGTTAGAGTATTATATGGATCCTTAAGGCTTAATAATGCCTAAATAATATAAGGGAACAACTCCTGAAGAAAACGGACCCTTAAAATGGATTAAAAGCATAAACGAACCTTAAAGCGTGTTTTTCGAGGAAACCGGGAAAACGTGACTTTAAGCGGGTCAAACAGACTTGTAACAATTTTGGTCAACTAAATAGTCACTAATAAACATTAGTGGAGCTTTAGAACCAATAAAATTAATTAAACGAGAAAATTCCGGAAAACGGGTTCCGGTTAGTAAAAACTGTAACAACTGAGAAGTTGGGGTGAGAATGCAAATAAAAAAGTTAGTGTGTCCACTTTTGCAAATAAAAAGCAAAAATATGTAGAGGGATGAGTGTGCAGCCGATTGACCCCCCCTCTCACACTCTCTCCAATTCTCCTTATTTGCTAAAAAACAAAGGAAATAAGTAAAAAGGCAAAAAGAACCCTCTCTCTCCTATCCCCACTCTTCTCTCACGTACTCACCCTCCTCCTCTCTTCATTTCTCTCCTTCCCCTGCGACAGCCATGGTGTTTTGAGAACCCACACAAAAACCTCACCTTCTCTCCTCTCTTTGAACACTCAAATCTTCTCCAAATGCAATGAAAATTGTACCATTGAAATCCCCTCACCAAGGAGAACACTTCCCTCCTTTCAAAAACCGAAAACGACCAACTTCATCTCCATGGGTGTGCTGCATTTGAAGCTTGAGTACCACCATTAGAAGCACCTTCACCTCCTTGTCATTTTGAGGTAAAAATATTCTTGAAAACCTATCTTTTTCTAGCCCTTATATACAAAACGAAAATTCAAAGTGAGTCTTGTTTTACTCCTTGCATTCCAGCCGATTTTGGCTACTCATTTGGGCTAGGAATCTTGTTCATTTGCTAGACAAGGACTCCACACATTGGTTGGAAGGTAATACTCTTTTTCTAAACCCTAAAACATCTAAATTCTAGGGTTAGTTAAGGTTAAGGTGCTGAATTAGTATGGGTATGTATGGCTTGCTGTAGCATTGCCATTCTTGAACAAAAACCGAGAACAAGAAGAAGGAAAGAGGAAAAGAAGAGAAGG